>JAQFXW010001115.1:0-15741 GCA_034693945.1 Dendrobaena attemsi | reverse complement strand
CATTTGGGTCCAGATTAGGTTTCTTCAAAGATGGAAAAACTATTGCACGTTTTTGAGACTGTGGTAGTTGGCCCTCATTAAGCGACCTGTTAAACATGTAAACAAAGTAGACAATCAAGTCATCAATTACATTAGCAATGATGAACGGAGGAAGAGGGTCAAGCTCGCATGACTTCTGGTTTGAGGATGAAATGAGGCGACGATACTAATGTATCAACAATGAACATCTACATGTATTGTGATGGCCCGGCCCGTTCATCGTTCAATAATTGCTGACAAATCAGCCTGATTTTTGCCTAAATTCACAGTCCTTACCAGCAATCTACCCAAACCATCAAGCTCTCTAAAACATAACTCAAATGAAATCTGAAGACAGTAATTTGTGGACAGACACAACAAGTCCTTTCAACACCTCATATATTAATTTCCATCACAATTTTATTGTGTTAAAATAAGTCTTTATCAATTATTTGCAAGTGTTTCCATTTACTAGCAAACAAGCACAACCAGATCAACACATACCTAAGCGCCTCCTCGCCAACTGTTCGCTGGGGTGCAAAGCAAGCAATGGCCCACACGCGGATCTGAATGCCTTGGTACAGCTGCTTGCCACGCATATCCCACACTCCTTGGTTTGGCACAACCTGAGCCTTTGTCTATGCAAATAATTAACATTTTCACTCAACATTTCTATCTTCTAACATAAAACTGCACTGAAAATGATAGAAAGATGTCTTGAACTTCACGATACTGAAATTTTGGGCTGCAATAATTTGTGAAGACCCTTTTGTTCAAAATTGATCCGTGAAGCTTTAATAAGGCCAAGATGACTGTACAGAAGACAGTAATCTGGTTTTGAGATATAACATCTTCGCTTCAGCTAAAGATTCGGAAACTTACTTATTCAAATGCAGCTAAATACAGCTTCAAATATGTCTATGGAAGCATGTAATCACATGTGTTACAGATTGCAGAAAGTAACGTGAACCAAAGATCTTCTAACTGGGAGTCTGAAAAACAGGTATGACTGGAATAATTATTTGAAAACTGATACAGGACAAGAATATATCCACTGCCTTCTGTTGATAGGCGTAGAAAATATAAAGTCTCAAAGCTTAACATGTATCAATGCACCAATGTATTTTTCTGGACATTTAAATATTATATCAATTTCTGAGAACCTTAGAAAGACTCGTCTTGCTTGCCTAAATAATCCTGCAGCATGAAAAACTGGTAAATACATCAACAGATAAATGATGCTCAGTTACATATCAGCTTCTAATATTATTACAACCGATAACGATCCATGTCGTGTAACATATCTAAATCATCAGAGTACATTACGTAGCCTTTCTGTTGCACACAATACCATCAGAATACTTACGCGTCCTCCGTATTGCAATTTAGGAACTGGCAAGATACGCCCCTGTACATCAACCATTTTGCTAGAGACGGTAATACCAAAGGCTTGAAGGTAGGGATCTGAATTAAAATTGGCTTTCACGACCTGAAATTCAAATACACCAGAATGTCATATTCAAAATAATAAGTAACAGAGTTGCTAACAGAGCAAAACAAGCATAGGGCATAGCAGTCACCCCATTACTGCTTGACCATGAGAAATAAATAAATAACCTAACATGAAAAAATACAAAATATTTATTTTTTATTTATTTACTCATATATTTCTATACTGGCTTTTCAGGTCTACTACTACACAGAGGCAATCCCGACTACAGCCCAGAGTTGTGTCGGAGTTAACACACCAAAGAACCTCAAGCAATTGTGAGTGAAAGATTTGCCCAAGGCAAATATTATAGTAGCCTTGAAGCATAACTCAACAACTCTCAATGTAGTGGAATCTGAAAGTTTAAACAAATCAGCTAAAACACCCATAGCTCACATAGAAATTCCAAAATATTCATATTGTTGACTGAACCAGAGGACTGAACATACAGACCATACCACTCCTAGGCCAGTGCTTCCCAAACTTTTTAGTGTATTGGACGGTTTGGACCAGCAGCTGCAGTGTTAAAAGTGTAAGACTGGTAGAAGTAGTGTGTCCAGTGTCCCAGATTGGAAAGAGAATGAATAATATAATCGAATTTTAACAGGACAGATACCATGTTTAATTGTTTATAAATTTATTTTCTCTTTTCATAACCTTAAATATGTAGTTACATTTATTTAAATGCATTATTTAGCAAATAATACTTTCAAAAATTCCGTTCCTGAGCAATATGGACAGCAGCACTTGAGAGCTCAGGGACATTGGTTGGTGGACTACAGTTTGGTAAGCATTGTACAATGATGGCTATCATTTGATATGTGACTTGAAGAAGTGTGCTCCAAACAATTTGAAAATCAATGCCACACAGAGTCAATTGCAGCCAACATGAATGCAGTGTAGGACAACACCAACAGAACTGTAATTGTACCTCATCTGGAATCATCAGATACTGATCCCTTGTGTCTAACTAGAAGCATTTTCAATTTATATATCGTCCACTCTCTTGCTCAGTCAGCATGTAAATAAACATTCGTATTGAGCCCTGTAAGTAACTCACAAAGGCGCTTCAGAACGACTACCTAGGAACCCCAAACAAATATGTCTTAAGGCGAGCCGAGAAGGTACTATACTTTACAAGAAGATTTAAGATGACTCACTAAGTTATTGATTTCTCTCTCTCTGTCTGGAGCAGATCGAGCAGTAGCCTGTTGAAAAGCAGAAGAATACAGTCAAACAATTAAGACAATCTGCACTTGATTAGATTCTATACTTCATACTCATTTTAGTTGACTCTGTAAGTACTGCTAAAACAGCCACCAGCGTATTCTGATAATTCAAATGCAGCTACAGCTTAAATTGAATGAATTTTGAGGCCATTTCAAGACTGGATTGCAACACACAGAAGCCTCCAACCAAATGTTTATAATACTAGCACATACAAAGCAGTTAAAGATCACAAGTCTGGTTAGTATCTGGGAAGGTATAGCCAGGCTCTGCATATAAGCAAAGAAATGTAACCGAATCAATTACCTGTACTTAAAACACTATAGCTGAACCAATTGACATCGCTACTTACATCTTTGCGCGATGTAAGTAGCGATGTGGTGTGTCAGCCTGCATTCAATAATAAATGAATAAGCTTATATCTCATTCAAATGGATTTCTAAAGCGCCTCTTCCAATACGACCTAATCAGAGGTGCTCCCAGTGTGTTGGTCCCCATGTGAAAGATACATTTTAAGACAGTGGTACAAAATTCAACCTAAAAGAGATTTTATATATATATAAATTAAACCTACCTTGATCATAGTGGACGTCTGTAGATCAGTCAGCTTCTTGATGCACCTCTGCCCATGTACGACATTACAAACCTAAACAAATGGCCAATTTCAAAATAAAATAAATATTGTATCAAAACATACATTATTTTAAAGCAGTACACAAGGCCATAATAGACTCAGAGAAGAAATAATGTCTTTAGACAAGCATAGGAAGAAGAGAGACTGCCAGTTAGAATTTCAGATTGAGCAGTGTATAGTGTGTCACAAAGAAACCAACTGAAGCAATGGACCATAACTCGGTCAAAGCAAAATGCCAATTTCACATGAAATATACCCAGACACCATTAGTACAATCACAAAAAGTAACAAACCACTCAAATGCTTCTTTGTTTCTCCAAATAATAGCATAAACATCAGATTACATTTTTATTAGTTAACTAAAGTGCTGCAAGAAATTACAAAATATGTTACCATCATTTTTGTCTCACTCAGTGAAGTATGTTTAGCCTAAACACTTCCAAAAGTGAGTAATAATTCTACCATAAAGTACCAGTAATTTTTATTCCAAACTTATGCTGACTTCCATTTATCTATGTTTTTGTGTATCACTTTAAACAATGAGAAGACCTCAAAGCACAAACCTCAAGTGGCAAATATGTGTGCTTCTGTTCTTGCCCAACCTGAAGACAAGGCAAATGTGGATACCTGAAATTCAAAAGAATAATTAAATGACTGTGTTATAAAAAATTCAAAAGTTGCAAGTTTTAGTCTCTCATGTCAATACGTGAATATATTCAAATCACGATTGAGATTTTTATTTAAAATAAAAGCTCATGTGCAAATCTCATCACAAAGAATCATTAAAGTCCCATCATTCAGTGTCAAAAAGTATATTGTATGTTTCATGTTATGCAAACTTTATTAAACATGAAGAACAGATTAAATGTCATCTGTTAAGCCTAAGAAATTCTCTGCCCATGAAAGCATAGTCTGTAAAAAATTGCGATATGTCAAAATTTCCAATAGACAAAAATTATTTGATTAGCAACAGTCCTCATAAGTATTATAAGATACTGACTGTAATCTCTTTTTGTACCGCTCCAAAAAATACTTGGCAACTGTACACTCCACAGTCTGGCCAGTTTCAAGCTGTAAAGGAAATCTGAAAATAAATTACATCCAAAACTGATGATGTATTTAGAAACTATGCGCCAAGGTAAGCAAACATCTTTTTACAAGTCAAACACTTCTCAAGCCATCAACCATACAAACTGGAGCAAAACAGTAAAACCATTTAAAAGATCTCGCAGACAACAGGTGTAACTTAAAAAAATGAAAAACTACCAGAAAAGAAATACATAATCTGAAATGCTTACAAAACGGTCTTTATTTATATACTCAAGATACTCTACAACTGCAAACAGAAGCAATATTTTATAATCAGTAAGAAATAAATGGATAATTGCATGCAACATATACCAGTTTTTACTGGCATACTGGATTACTAATCCAGTAATTATTTACTACATAATAAATGAATTATAAATTGATCTTACGACTGTGTCTGAGCTGGACGTCGTGTGACATTGCAGACTCTGTACTTTCTTTTCATAGGGCCACAGTGTGTAATCTCAACTTTCAGACCTTAACATTCAACAACACATGAATAGCAAGCACTTTTTAATTATGCAAGCAACAACCTGATCATCCTGTTGAAACACTTCAATGAATAAATACATCAATGCTAATTATCGCAGCTGGACAATTCTGTACCTAGGTTCTCTCAAAATTGCAAAGCGTTGAATTGCCAATTTGACAGTTGACACATCTGCAAAACTTGTTAGAGACATGTTCAATGGGCTGAATAATCTCACACCAACAGAACAAATAAAACAGAAGGCTTACACCTGGTTAACTTATTGCTACAGATTGCATGGTTCAACAAGCAGATAACTTATTGCTACAGATTGGATGGTTCAACAAGGAGATATAGACTCAGCATGATCAAACATAACCTAGTGTCTATACACCAAGCAGCTCTTTAGAAACGTTCTTAACATTGCTACATAAATAAATCTGTCTGTCTCACTCTCTTTATCAGGGCAAGTCAAGTAGCGAGAAAGGCCATATCCATAACAAGATGAAGTATTCACTCAATCCTGCAGTGTTTCTATCTTGTTCATTCAGCAGCTCACAATATTATTATTTATATCTCAGTACCTAAATAAATACTTTTAACATTAGAGTCGCAGCCTACCATGAAATACTTCATTGAGAAGTGTATTTGTTTACTCCAGCCAACAAAAGTTACCTACATGAAAACAGTCAAAAGTGCTAACCCTTTATCTCTTTGGTAAATTTGACCCTTTGGGAATCAGTAAGAGGGCGCCTCTGTTCCTGAATGTCGTGAATGTCTAGTGTTTCTACCATGAACTGAATAACAGACTGAGCTTTGTAGAAAGCGGTTGCAGATACTGGTAACAAAAAAACAAGTACTGTGAACAAGTATTTGAAGGATATGAACTAACAATAACTGTCATTTACTTCAAAAGTGCATAAAATGTAATTTCAACAGAACGTTATTTTAAGTATTTGAAAATAATATCTGTTGATTAAGATGTTGGTGGCTCCTAGTCGTTTAGGTGGAGAACAAAAGAAACATATACGAAGGAACAAAGGATATTCTTCAGAATGGACATATTGAACAAACAAGCATGCAGACGCTCTGCAAAAACAGCCTACAGAGGATGAAGTACTTATTACATGTACCAGCACATGAAAGGCTGAGGTACAAGAAGTCGGGTGACATAATCAGACGACAAATGAACTTCTATATTATATTAGCTAAATATAAAGTAGGTCACGGTCAGGCAGAGAGCATCAGACTTGTTACTAGGGATGTGGTTGGGGTGGGATATAATTGGGGCGGAACCCCGCAGGATCAATGGTTGACCAGTGGTCAACAGTGAGCTGTCCGGTATTCCCTTGCCCAGCAGCCCGTGTCAATTCCAGTGACCTACATCACACAAAATGTGACAGAAAATGCAGCCTATTTCTACAAACTCTAGCTGCTATAAGAGAATACCATACCATCTATATTTAGCATCATCTTCCAGTGAGACGGTTGAACACTCTGGTGAAACCCAAACCACACCTCTCGGCCTCCTCCGAGAGGGTGGTCAATGCCTTCAGGTGGTGCAAAAAATGATCTACCAGCAGCTAGTCTGAAGAAAGTCAAAAACACTCAATAATCCAATACACCTGTCAACAATGGCTGCCAGAAAGATGGCCATTAAGCTAACAGACGCTTCTATATCATGTGACGAAATAATTAAATGTAAAAACAGAGCAAATGGATTTTCAGACGAAAGTAATAATATCTCTCGGGCAATATAGTGAACATGCATACGCAGTTGCGCAGCATTCGAAATAGCAAGTTTACACAAACTAGTTTGACTTTTCCTGAGGAGAAGTAATATGACTTGTGCCTCAGGTCAGCGAAGTGTACAAGAAATGCGGTCTTCAAACCCTGGGCAACTCAGTTATAGTGAACACACTGACTACACAGTAGAGTAATATAACACAACTGCATTTTTACACTGAACTCCTTACAAGCTCAGAAGTGCACACGACCATATGACAGAGCAATTGTGAGCAACTGACTTGTTCAAGGTCCTTATAACACAGTGACTGCCTTGGACACGGCTCGAACCTGTACTACTACTCGGTGTTAACGGAATCATCCATAATGCCGCCTCCAACGGCTCCCTGTCAGTAGGATGATCGGATAGCAAAAGAGAGGACATCATACGCCAAAATATTCATTAAATCAGACTGCATACCCAAGAATATCTTAAAGGACTATAGCTTCTTCTTTTGTAATAAGAATCAACATATAATATCCAAATCAGGTTCTAAAAGAGAAAACATTAAAATTTGAACTAGCTGTAGATACGTTAAGTGAATCAATCAAACATGATTATTCAACATTTCAGCATACCGTTGTGAGCCTCCTTGGCCGTCACCGCCACTATCAAGTGGCATAGGAGGAGTGAAAAAAGAGCGGCCCACAGCAGTGTACCTATAAATATTACACACAACCTTTATCAACCTTCTTCGGAAGCCTGCCACTAAACCAATGTCAGATATTTTCTTGCTTTCTTGTCACTGTTTCCTTCCCTATACCACTAACCGCATTCCTAATAAAAGATTTAAGAGCATGAAAAGTGTTACCAAGCCTTCACCTAATGATATGATAAATCTAGTGAAATTCCAGTGAAATTCCAGACAACCAAGAAAACCAAAGTACCTATACAGGTACCTATTTAAGGTATTCTTAACAGTGGATCTCCACACTGAAAAATATGATTTATTAAAAGGATTTATTAACATATTGATTAAATTGTAAACTTGTGGCAGAGGTAAAGTGTCGGACTTACGTCATGCTGGACAAATGACGCATGACAACATCGATGGCTTGAATGGCGTCCAAGGGTATCTGCTGATTTCTCCCCTCGAGAGCCTCATCGAGGGCATAGAGGCTCACTTGGGCGACATATTTGATAGCAACATGGAAAACCCTATCACGACCTTCACCAGGCAAGGTCACTTCAAGCTCAACCTACAAATACTAATTCAAATTAAACTCATATTGATGTAACCATATCATCGCATCACTGGTCACATATGTTAGATTTGTTACAAATGAGCAGCATAACTGAAATGATGGCATGTAGTGTGTGCACGAATAAGTTTACAACTACACAGCATAGAGACCAACTGAATCAAAGCGTAAAATGCTGCAGCAGAGGTTAAAACATCTGAATCGCTATTCAACTCGCAACTTTAAGTCCAAAATCAACACACGCATCAGATGTTACCTTTTCACGTCCGATTGGAAGTGGGTCGCGGCTGTACAGATTCTTCCTGCCATCGAATACAGGTTTCTGTCCATTGAACACCTTCTGTGAATATGACTGGACCATGGTCTCCACAATTTCTCTGCACAATATACCACGAAATATTTTGGCAATAAGTACAAAAGAAATAACATTCTAATGTGATTCTGGTCTGGGAAAGCAAGCAGGTGAGCGTCTAGGAAGAGCTCTCTTTCCCTACTGTCAGGTTTGGACAGCAACAGCTTTCGACACTCATGGATCAGACTGCTGACAGACATGATATTGATCACTCTTGTAACATGTAATTCAACAACGCAACACCATCCAGTTTTTAAAGCTTGGCCATGTCTAATAAAGTTTCCCTCTGAATTGCCACGTGCTAATAATACTTCAAGCTAGAAATGCCGTAAGACAGTGGTTCTTAACCTTTTCAGACTTACAAATGTCATGTCTATTTTCTCGGTCACAGACCACAAGTGAATTTTTTGCAAACAGCATGCTATTTTGAATATATGAGACCCTATGAATTTATTTGCATAACAATAATATAACAAATAAATAACATTCAGCATTATGAGAAATTTTTCGGAAATCAGCATAGAATTGGATTCATCCTCTTATGTAAGCTCAAGTCTGTCCTGAACTCGGCTGCTAGTCTTGTTGGAGGCGTTCCTAAATTTGGCAGCATCTCATCTTTTATTAGGGATACTCTGCACTGGCTCCCTGTAGCACAGCGCATCCAATTCAAGATTCTTTCATTAATGCGCAACTGTGTAGCTGGGTTTGCCCCTTGCTATCTCATTGACCTCGCTCCCGGGCCATAGCGCCTTGCGCTCTGTGACCCCTGTTGAGTTCGCTCTGAGGGGCACGATATAAATTTAGATTTACAATTACAAATGATGACATTGTTTAAATTGACAATTCCTGTCTTAAAAACCCCCATAAATTGTAAGCCTTGCTCACAGATCACCAGGCAGCGGACCACTGGTGGTTCGCAGACAATGGGTTGAGAACCGCTGCTGTATGTAACTTCATTGACACTTGAGAACTGTTGTCTTTTTCTTGGGTTCGGCTGAATGTGGCTTAAAGTAGATATCTTGATGAAGTAATGCACATGCAAACTGCACAAAAATGTATCTTTCTCAAGATGGCAATGATATCTTATCTGGTAAGGATGGCATAAATGCCTTTGTTTCCCCCATGGATGCAAAAGTAACACTTGCAAAACACAACGAAAAATATGACAACAAGAACCACACCAACAACAATAAGAAAGCGCATTACTTTACGATGCCCTCAATTTGCAACTAAGCGATAAACAAATGTGCTACCTGTTGACACGCCGCGGACACTTATCGGGTGATATGTTGACTTCATAGTGGTGCACAAAGCCACGAGGAATTGTCACTTGAAAGTGGTTGGCCCTGAGATGGATTGGCTGACCTTCCACTCCGTGATTGGGTCGAGATGGACTTCGAAACTCTTGAAGAGCTGTAACTGGAGGAAGGCCAAGAGCGGTGTGTAATACAAGGGCCCCTGAAACAGTTGTCAAACGGATACACAAAGAGAAGAGGCTGTCAGCAAAATTTCAGCATATTATTTTTACATAGTAACTTGAAAGCAGTTGTCAGTAAAAACAGTAAAAAATTGGCCGACTGATATGTCATGGGGCACTCTGCATACATTTCTCATGTATCTCAGAACATAGCAATGAATACAGAGCAATCAAGGTATTCAAAGACCTTCTGCGCAAGACACAGAGCACACAAAGGATTCAAGGCTCTCGTGTCCCATATTGGGCTTTTGGGGAGCTAATCTTATTACTTACTCATCAGGGGCAATGGATACATCCCAAGGTCCTGGCTATTGAGCCAAAGAATCCCAGAACTTGCCATTACTTTCCAGTTCATACCAGTTCAAATTATACAGCCTGGTCAAAAGTGACACGAGCGGAGAAACAACAGGTCTGTCCGACACCACTATACGCAAGTAAAACATGAGACTGCATAGTCATTGCTTACTAATAGATTGCTGTGTTGTATAGAAAATGGACCTTTGCATCAGCTTTACAGAAATAATGACAACTTACATGCTGAAGGATTTGTACAACTATAAAATTAAATACTATACCTCAGGAAAGGCTTGTGTTTCAGTCTCATACATAACTAACCAAGAAGAGCTGACAAAATTCATATCGAAGATTTAATAGGACAAACTACATCTCCAAAAGCTGTTTCCCGAAAGCAGCTGGCCCCAGCTAACATATTTCTCTAGTTTTCTAACGACAAATTTACATTTATTAAGTAAGCACTACTTATGCAAACTGTAACTATCAACTGCTTTAACATAATAGAGCGTTATGATCTGTTCAAAATTTTAACTTATGGATACTGAATTTCCCACTTTGGTGTTAGCTGTGGACAAGATGCTGTCATGTCAGAACAAAGCTCTATACCAGAAATAATGGTATAAAATAGGTAATTACATGAAAATTTACGTAATTCTTGAAAGTCAAATTTTAACATTATGATTAGTTTGAGACGTCGGCTTTAGCCATCTACTAATCCACTGAACAATCCAAATGCAAATCCATTTCAACAGTTCTGACGCAGTACATAATAGTATGTCTAAGCTGCATGACAACAGCTATCACATTACCAGCAACTACTCAAAATAGCAGCCAACAGTGACCAGCACAGAACTGGCAGAATATAAAACGATCTTCAACTCACAAACATTATTTATATTGCACTCTTCACAAACGTATTCTAATTTCTTTCAATTTTCCATATAAACATAAAATAGTCCTACAGTCGGAAGAAATGTCTAACTACAGGCCATTATAAATTTTCAGTTTAAAATTTCTAACTAGAGGTCATAATAAATGTTCAGTTTGAAGCAATGTCATTCTTACTATGACAGTGCTTATAAATGCAGATGCTATCCAAGGTTATTTTAGGCTGAAAGATTACCACACGAACACAATTGCTACTGTTTCTGCCCGCCGTCTTAAAATTTATCTTTTTTCACGGGGCTCAATGCACTGGGACGCCTCTGATTAGGTTGTACTAAAAGAGGTGCTTTAGAAATCTATAAATAGAATACGCCAATCCATTCTGCACAGGTAATAGGCACTGAATGGAGATATTATATATACCAAAACCTACTGCCCAGGTCATACCGTCATAGGCACTGAATTGCGACATTATACCAAACCCACTGCACAGGTCATAGGCAGTTTTAGGCACTGAAGTGGATTGCAACATTATGCATGTGCTTACTAGAGCAGTTGGTAGGAATTAAACCAGAAACTTCCTAGATAAACAAGCCAACTGTTAATTAGAGTGACAAATAAGCCACAAATCATTTTAACACATGTGGGAAAGTTGCCAAAATACGCTGCGCTCTATTTACAGTTAATCATGTACAGTGTACATCTTCTCACTTCTGTATGTTGGCAATGACATGATATATGCGCAACATTGGGTTTGTGAGTGTATGTGGGAATAAACGCATCAATCAATATTTGAACTGAAAGTCAATGGCCTGTTTTGTTTGTCGGTTGTTTTTTTAAACTGTCATGGCAAAAATGAAAATGAAATCTGCTGTGATTTTCAATGTTGGAGATAATTATGAAGTCCTTTAACCTAAGTAAGTAGGTGTCGATTTATAAAGCACCTTTTAGAGTGAACTCAACAGAGGCGCTCCCGACCCGACGGGGCAGAGCTTAAATGGTAAATGTCACATAGATCTGTGTCCTCTGCACTGTCTGCAATCTACCCATCTCAAACACAGATCATGTGTTAGACCACTTCTACGTATTACACAGAAAGATATGTTAGTTTGTAAGGAAGCAACATTGGTGCATTAAACCGATGCTGTACAGAATACAACATATAAAATATATTTTTAGTTTATTTATATTTCTGATTTTATATGTAGTATTATGTGTGAAGTGGGTTGGCTCTGTGCTTTTCGATGAAAGACCTGAATAATAATAGTAATAACTGAACAATAATATTATTCAACATGACATTAGCAACAATTGTGGGGCGTGGTAGTGTAGTGGTAAAGGTCGCTGCCTTGCAACCGATGGGTTGCAGGTTCGAATCCCACCCGCCGCATGAGGACCTTTAGCAAGTCCCGCACTCACAATTGCTTGAGGTGCTTCGGCGTGTTGACTCCGACACACCTCCGGGCTGTGATCAGGGCCCGCAATTATAGGACCCGATTACGGTAAGCCAGGTGCAACCCTTACAACCGGTGTAACTATTCCTCAATAGCGCTCTGTCCGTTGTTGGTAATCATGTAGAGGGAATAGGGAGGGGTATAGTTAATCCAGGTCGTAACTTTGGCCAGGCGGAGCGTGACGGTGGGCTTTCACCTTTTGAAAATACCCTCATCATTGTTTGGGTGGTTAAGCGTGGTTGCGCATGCGCGGAGATATTTATAACAGTAGGCGGCGATTTAAATTGAGTTTAAACAGGTGAAAGTAAGCAAGTAAGTATGTAGCCTATCTTCTTTATTGTACCAGCTGTCAAACAGCACTCTGATTTACAAAACTTCAGTTTATATAGTTTTATGTAGCGGTCTTACTCCTGCCCGTAATTATGAACCAAGATTAAGCGCCACGTAACTCTTACACCCGACATAGACTCTGAATAGCGCTTAAATCGGCATGCATGGGCCCCGCTTATCTCGTAAGACCACTCGGAAAGTGACCCAGGAGTAAGACCGCTACTCGGGCTTAACAGTGGTAAACAAAGATGTCGGCCGTCGCCGATTTGTCGCATTCGAATCAGTTTTACAAGGTCAAATGCCTTCAAAAGGCTCTGTTATTAACTCTTCTCATTCGTGGATGGCGAGTTTAATATTAGGCTACTTTTCATCTTAGCTGTCACGAAATGTAAAATTTGACGAAATACCTGACGATGTAGCTTTCCAAGTGCTATCGCGTCAGTGTGGGTCTAAAACCAGTCGGCTACCATTAATTTAAACCAAATTAAAATTCTAATTTGCACCTACGGTCTATTCACAGTCACAATTGAATGTTATTAAACTAATAGTCTAAGGCATCGCTAACCTTATAATTATATATTTAATATTTTAAGTAAACCAGATGTAATTCAGGCCTAATTAAGCTTATTCATAAAAAATATAGGCCTACAGAATTATCAAAATACCTCAGTAAATTATCTTCTATTGAAATTTATTTTTGGTCATTGTTATTTATGTATGCTTACAATTATATAAACTGGAGTTCTGTAAATCAGAGTGATGTTTGGCAGCTGGTATAATAAAGAATATAGGCTGCATACTTACTTGCTTACTTTTACTTGTGTAGACTCCATTGAAACCGCCGCATACTGTTATAAATAATTCTGCGCATGCGCAACCATGCTTAACCACCCAATCAATGATGAGGGTATTTTTAAAAGGCGAAAACCCACCACCACGCATCGCCTGGCCAAAGTTACGACCTCGATTAGCTATTCGCTTCCCTCTTCCTTGTATATGCAATTTTTCTGGAATAAGTTGTGCTTAGCTCCCAATAACATTGGCTACTAGGTCTTTCTTCACTTCAATTCTGTGTTATAGTACTTTAGCTGATCTTACTTGTAAGTACTATTCTTTTGGTTTCTAGTATTCATCTTTAATGTTAAATGTCCACTACTGAAGAGTTGTTATGATAAATTTACTATATCAATTGTAATCTGGCAATTATTATTATGAATTAGGATGAATTATTATTATTATTAATTAATAACTTATACATAAGCCAATGGCTCTACAAATGGCTCTACAGACTGGAGCTGTAGTTCAGTAATTTAACAGAGTCTGCTGAAACAGGGCAACACACTGCTATGATAGGCAAGCAAATTTGGAAAAGAACTTTAGGATAGTTTGAAGTTGAGGATGAAATGACAGAATTTGCTTTGGTGAATGGTCAGGTATGGGAAAGAATTTAAATGCTAATTTTAAGTCCATCAAGTGAAGTGCCAGCTATCTGAAATTCAGTTTTGGTGGCTAGTGGCCAACATCCAACACTGCAATGTCCCCAAGGGCAAAGGTCAACAGCTACACAGATTTATTACAAGATAAACGGTTGGGTTGAACCAACCGAATGCATACATTTGAGTATCATCTGCATAAAAGTGATATCATGGTGAATGGTTGCCAAGCTATTTGTGTTTATTGATGCAGTGCACATTATCAGCAGAATAGAGATGAGTAGCGCTGTATTCTGATGGACGACACATATTAACTGGACATTGGATGAATAAATTGCCATTTAAGTTGTAAACTAATTCAGAACAGGACAATAAACCACAAGTTACCACCGATATAATAACAGAATGGTTCACAGTTTCAACAGCGGGAGACATGTCAACAGTCCTGTCACTGTATCCTTCACCAGAAAACTCCAGTCTTATTTCTAGCGCCTACTCATGAGTAGAAACCTTGAAGGGGCGCTATATAAATTTTGATTGATTGATTGAATGCCCTTGTCAAGACTACCATTGCTTCTTATGTTTGTGTCTATTAGCATATTATTGATTTTGCATGTCATAGTGAATGGTTACCAAGCAACTGTTGTTTACTTCTTTAGTTCTTATGGTTTGGTGATTGTATTTTGCAGTGGCAGATTCACCTCAGGGCAGACAGAGTCCCTTGCCATGGTCACCCCTAAGCCCCGATCCGGATCTGTCCAGGTCAAAACTTATGACGATGGATGCTGCGGAATTTTCTTCCTCAAATATGTGCTCTACATTTTCAACGTCATTCTCTTGGTGAGCTTCATCTATATACGTCTCATCTTTAAGTCGGTAACTTTTTTAATCGTAAGTGGATGTTTTTGTATTAATGGGTCATTAAGAAATCTTTGACTGGAAACCTTTGTGCTGAGCAGTAATTGTTGACTTAATTTATTGATGTATTCAGAACAAACTTTGGATTGCTTGGCATATGAAAATAAATGAATAAATGAAGTTTGAACCATCTGTTAACTAAGGCCAATAGTTAAAATTGCTCAATAAGAGGACCTTGCCGATCTATCCAAATCTGTGTCGCTATTCTATGAGAATAAATATGTGAAACGGACAACAGCCTCTGGACATAAGCCTCCCCCCCCCGGGACATAAGCCCTTCCGGACAACAGCCTCCCAAAAGAGGACATAAAAAGGAGGCTATATCTGTAGGCTTCTAGGCCTATTTCTAATTAATGTGTAATAGTTCATAGGAAATCAAATATTGAATGACTATACTGGCACTTATACAGGGTGGCTCAGCATAAATGCACCGACTTTGCACGCGTATAACTTCGCCAATTCTTAACATTTATTTATGGTTGATGCATCAAATTAAAGGTATTTCACTCTAGTATTAGCTCTAAAAAATTCAAATTAATACTACTTTAAGTTTTAATGAATTATTTGGAACAGCCCTAGCCACCGTATTTTGATGTCAATAACTATAGAAAATATGGCGCCGTTGACAGAAGACGCTCGTGTTTTGATCCGAACTTTGAGAACTGATAAAGGATTTAATTCTTT
>JAQFXW010001114.1:0-15743 GCA_034693945.1 Dendrobaena attemsi | reverse complement strand
TGTATTTCTACACCGCCTCTTACAGTCCACTACTATTCAGAGGCGGTCCCGACTACAGCCCGAGGGTGTGTCGGAGATCTACACGCCGAAGCGCTTCTGCAATTGTGAGTGAAGGACTTGCTGAAGGTCCTTACGCGGCGGGTGGGATTTGAGCCCGCAACCCTTCGGTTGCGAGGCGGCGACCTTCACCACTACACTGCCGCGTCCCGTTAATTTGCATTTGATTGACTTGAAAAGCAGTTGTATATGTTGTTGAATAAATCTTCTGCTCTACTGATTAGATGAAGTAGAAGGACATTGAGAATTCTTTCACGAAATACTCTATGCTGAAAACGATGCAGCCTCTCAAGTATTTGTAACACATAAACACAGTGAACGTTGTTAAAGTTTTTTGTATACAAAAATAAACCAGTACCAAAAGGTGCAGAAAATAAGCGCTTGTAAAATTCTCTCCTATTTCAGCTTCATTAACAATTCACAAAACCTACACACCCAACTTGCAAAAGTCAACAAGTTTAATAAAAACATCAGACAGACAACTAAGTTATCGGTAAAAATCAGATTTCCTAAATGTCTTCATTGAACCTAATGCAATATGCAGAGAAATTCTAGCAACACGTTATATTTCGGAAGATATATCTATTAGTCGGTTCGAAGTGCTCAAATTCATTTGAAGATTACAAAACAATATTATTCTGAGTTTAAATTTGTCTGATATACAAGAAATTTAAGTGAAAGTCACCAGACAACTAAATACCCGCTTTCAGTTAGGTTTATTTAACAATATATAATTCACAACGCTGGGTTATAGTACGGTGCAATAATATTTTAAAAAACGTCCTTTTTTGAGACAGGCTTTATGAAACTGAACCAATTCAGGGTGCTAGATGAATAGTGTTGGCACATTACCAGAATGCTACATTGTTAAACTTCAGGGAGCTAGAGAAATAGTGTTTGTCATTTGTTGGCACATTACCAGAATGCTACATTGCTAAATCACAGTTACACAATTATGCTTAAAGAATGCCACATGTAATAAATTATTAGTTAAATTGCTCAACACTAACAATCATCCTGTTAAAAGTTTATTAGACAGCACAATAACAAGTTAAATAGTTTACTTGACTATTAACGCACAAAAGTATATTAAATATTTAACGAACAGACATAGAACACTGCAAAATGTATGTAGATAAAAAGAATATTCTAAAAAAGTGTCAAAAATTCAATACAGAAATGCCCATCAACAGATTTTGCTGCCAAGAATGCTTTCGTAATTTAGGAGCAAATAGTCGTCAGTTTGCTTTAGAATCATCTTAATTAACAGTAAAACGGAGTTACATTACACTGCGTAGGAGATTACGACAATTCGCATCCGATAACACTTAATCGAATAAAATTTACCAAATTAGCTATAACAAATAAATTACGATTTGACAAGATTGTTCTCAATTTCCTGTTTGAAATAATTGACACGTTTAAAACAGTAATTAAAGCAAGATTTTTTATAAAACAGGAAATAGATGAATGTGCAACAATTTGCACCGTAGTGCAAGACAATAGTTGTGGAATTTGTAAGAGCATGAGATATGTGATTTGAAAGTTTTCACAGCAGATCTTCTACAAGCAGAGTAACGAGGTAATGCCTGCCATATAGCTAAATAGGAAAATGAGAAAAGAAGGTCCATTAAATCAAAGGGGATCTCAAAGAACAATGGTTTAACAAAAATAGTTAAGAATGTCTGAAGTGAAGATCAAATTCACAGATCATTACAGATTTTCGATGATGGAAAAGAAAATCAGTGTGAAAGGAATGGCTACGCACATCCTTCAAATGCCTACACATCATCTCCGGGCAAGACAGTGAGCAAGAAACCTATGAACCCGTGCCACTTAATGCCACACGATGACAAAATCCGCCATAAAAAAACAGAACGACAAATGATGCTCTGAAAAGGTAAACTGTTTGAGTATAAATCGAATCATTCAAGCATTGTCAAACAAACTACAGCTGAATACTGCAACTATCAGTCTAACAGATGTCGATTCTCGAGACACTGGACTGGACGCCAGTGCAGGACATCATTGAGCCAGAAGGGATGAAGGAGACAGAAGGAAGAGACTGGGACTGGCTCCCTCGAGGGAACCGAAGAATGTCAGCGGATCGGCGAGCGGCGTCAGACCCGTCGAGGGAAAGTCGAAGAACAGCTGGCTGGCCGCAGACGTAGAAGGAATTAGGGAAGAGCTGACTTGCAGAGCGGTGGTTGTCGTGATCGGCAAAGACGTAGGACGAGAGGCCGGGGTTGACGTTGGGATGCTCTGAGGATACTCCGTCTTGAAGGTGGTGATGTTGACATCTGCCTTGCAGACTGGCTTGTGTGCCTCAAGGACATACTCCAGCTGGTGCTTCAGCTGTTCAAGGGCTTTGATCTCTTTCTCGAGTTTCTGCGACTCATCTTCCAGAACCTTAGTTTCCTGCACAGGCACAAACACAAAAATACATTGTACAAACAAGTCTCTAACACATTCTGACCAGCATAGGAACATTCTCTCTCAACAGAACAGCGATATAAGCATGAAGCTTTTCCTTAAGTTTATGCAAGAAATTACAAGCAAACCATGCTTCTGAATGTTCTATATTGATTTCCCAACAAAATATCTCGTTAACAACTTAAATAAACACCTAACAGACTGCTGCCATCAATATTTTTACTAATAAATAAAGTCATAAAAATTGGGCTTAATTCCCTTCAAAAAATAATCTAATTGCCAGTAATTGGATCCCTTGAAGACCAACTTCATTAATCATACAATGCTTGCATAGTATGGACAATGTGGACCTTATAACAAGGGGTGGTTCCATGTTGCATACAAGAAGGGTGCCCTGTTACTTGTGTATGTTTGATATTAAACTCAGAGCCGAGTCATCTGTGAGCTCACCTGAAGAAGAACATTCGTCTGGTCGACTCGTCTCTGGCGACACTTGGCAGCAGCCGTCTTGTTTCGCTCTCTCCGTCTTCTCCGCCTTTCCAGCTCTTCTGGTGTCATCTGGAAATAACATGACAACTGCTTATTTCCAGTTTTAGAGTTAGTTACGACTATCTTTTCCAATCACAGCATAGCGACCAATAAAACGATCGCAAAATGACTATAGATGTATTATGTTAACATATCAAGCTGCAGAAACTGTGATTAATCAAAACAAAGTACCAGGTATTTGTAGAATGTAAAGATCCGTAATGTCATTCTCTACTTATTCATTTTATTAATCAATTGCCATAGTTTAATTACTCAATTGAGAATTCCTAACTCTCTGAGAGGAACATTAAATATTTGCTTGTATGTAATTAAATTAAAACTCAAGAGAATCTTGGTAACATTTGAGAAATTACGAAAACTTCTTCACCTCTGTGCTAGAATTATTGAAACCATTAACTCAATTGATATGCAGAGATATTTTTACACACCTCTTCATCTCTACAGGAAGGACGCGGTCCTGGCAGGCGACGAGCAGGTCTTGAATCGCCGGTCATCGTTTGGGTAAATTCTCCACTGCTGTCGCACTTTCTCTTTCGCTTTCCACCCGCCGCCCAGTCTCCACTGTTTGAATTGTCCTCCTCACTGTCGTTGGAACAGTCGCTCATTCCAGAATATGACGTCGAGTGCTCCCAGTTGACCTGGGCTGATGTTGAGTCGCTCACCATATGGGCTTCCATGTCAACTGATTCGCCGAAAGCGACAAAAGTGCGCTCAAGCGCAGCAAGGGTTGTTGGGGTAAAAGCAAGGGCTATCTCAGATGGATATCCACTTGATGCTATGTCGGAACTGAGGTCTCCAAATGTCTACAAAGATTGTAAAAACGGACAAAACTACAACAAACTGCATACACAACACGACCTGAGTTTAGTCTACACAAAACAGATAGGTCTAGGAGATACGATAGCATTATCAATTGAGCTCGGAACTCAACCTCCTGCTGAGTCGATCTGAGGGGCACTATATAAATTGAGATTTACACTACACTCACAACACACGAACGACTTGTAGGGAATATGGCTTACAATATTATTGTACACAAAGGCTGATCCATGAAAATACTGTTAAAATCATTGTGATCGACTTCAAATATTAAGAATCGACTGTCATTCTACACTTCTTGAATGCGTAGAGATTTTTTTATCATAACTTTGGATCATAAGAGACTTTATTTACCAAACATTTGACCCGCAAAGATCCGCAAAACACGCCCGTACCCAGGCTGCCTTGCATGACCCATATACTTGCCATGTAAACAAGCTGCGTTTAGCATGTTTATCGGTTCTAAAATCTACACAAAATTCTCTCAATCTAACAAATTAAAATATATCCTATCAGAAATATGATGGATCTTATCGGGTTGAAAGCAGGACAGGTAGATAAAGACTTAACGTCTCAATAAGAGAGATTAATACGATTTATTTACATGATTGTATCAAAACGATGGCCAACATTAATATTCTAGAAGCTTACCAGTTTAGCTACGCTTTCTCTGTTGAAGTTATTCACCATATCCTTCATGTACAAGACACACGTTCGATTTCACGTTTTACACACTATAGTAGTTTAACCGCAGAAATTGGTCACTGTACTTCTTCGCAAGATGATTCAGACTGTCTTAATCATGCACGATTTTGATCTTATATACGTTTCGTTAGCAGCCTATAGCTACTAAAGGCCTAGGCCTAGAGCGGTGGCATTATCTGGAACGCGTGCTAGCCCCGCCTTAGCCAATCCGCTGAGTCAACGCCTACATGCAACGTCAAAGGAATACCCTCTGTTGCAACGTCATTCAGAGGAATCCCGTCCAACAACGAACCAAAAAGCTCGATTTCCGTCACGTGGTGGAAATTTCTAATAATTATGTTACTATTTTTAGCCGCAATGACGCGCAGCGAAAAATAATTATAGCCTCGGCATTGATCTGTGTTGCTGGAAGCCAGGGCCTGGGGTGGTAGCCTGGACTAGTCCACTCGGCTTGGGATGGCTGGAAGGCTGTACTGGGAACTGGAATTAACGACCCAGCTGCGTTGTCATTACATCCAGATTCCTAGAATGCGATGAGACTGCCGCGAATATCCCGGGAACTGCAGGAAAAGAAAACAACCATTTTATGACTCATAAATGACCTCACTGAACAGCGACCTTGTCCCAGGTATTGACCGCATCTAGGCCTAGGGCTACAGCTTACATAACACAGACAAATGACAAGAACCTGTATGTTTAATTCGAATGTCGTGTTCTAATAATAATTCTTGTCACTTACTGTTTGAACAATGCAGACTACCGTATCATATTGGTAGATTAAGGTTGTTTGTAAAATTAATCAGAATGCATGTAGTTAGTGACTGATTATTAAAGTCGACAGGCTATAGTAGGCTATAGTGGGTCCGTGGCTTAGTGGAGAGAGCGGCTGGTCGTTAAGCTGAGCAGTGTCAGATCCGGAGGGCATGGGTTCAAATCCCACTGGGAGCAGTAATTTATTTTAAGTGTTTGTTAGCTTCCAAAAGGCGGTGTTCTGTTGTGTGGTTTGTCTTGTGTCAGTTGGAAAGTAAGATCGCCCACCCCCGCTCTTGGATTGGCCGTACCAGCAGTGTTCCAGCACTTAGGCCATTAGTTAAGTCGAACACGCTGTTAAGCCGATCTGCGTGTCGTGCTATGCGGGCCGTATTTCGTATAACCTGTCTGTAATCGTACCGGTACTGCGTTCTTGTCAATATGAAAATGAATAAACGAATTATTATATTATTATTAAGAGCCTAAGACATTATTATACTTAACATACTTAGGCCTGTAGGCCCCTAACATAATTCTTTTTAGGCTATTTGAATGCGCCAAGTAGATCTAAGTTAGGCATAGGCTACATTTAAGGTCTATAACTTATTTGCTTAAAAATATAGGCCTAATAGGTTACATTCCTGTAGGCCTAGGCTTAAATAATTATGTGAGGGTGTGTCTGCATGCGGAAGTCTAGCCTAGACTATAAGAAATCGAACCTTTTACTATAGGCCCATATCAAGGGCGTATTTAGGGAGTTGGGTTGGGTTATGGGTTCAGCCCCAAAAAGATTTGTTACTTTCTCTCAATAAAAATTATACGCTTGAATGATTTTTTTAAATGTTTGACAAATCCACCGAGAACACCCCTCCAGCGATTTTATCCGCCCCCTATTGGTTCCTCTCTTCACTTCGAAGCGGAGGTAGGCTGTATGAAGAGAATCAATGAGGTTATTCAGAGCTCTAGATAGTGACGTCTGAAGCAGCTGCTGTGTTGTCATGTCGCCGCTGTTCTCTTGACAGGAAATCGAAGAAGAGGAAATTCTCAACCGTTCTGTTACAGCCAGAGATTATGGAGGGCCTATTGTAGACCTAACTTTCAAGGGTCGATCGACTCTGTTAAAACAGCAATTGACCTATGAATTAGCTAATGCAAACTCAACGACCTATATATATCTCATGCAAACTATAGACTTAAATTTAAATAATTATAATAAGCTAATTAGTCATTTAAATCTTTCCTATAACTATGATTAGGCTTATAGTGGTGGTTTGCTTAACAAACTGCACTGGGCTAAATCTATAGCATTTTCGTGAACAGAAGCACTCTACACGAACCCGTCAACCCGATAGGCCCTAGTTAATAACTGAATAGCCTATGCGTAGGCCTACCCACAGTCCAAGGCGTAGGCCTATCCCCATAATTATAGAGTTAGGCTATAGTCAATAATCATTAATCAATAAATTATGTCCAACTTTATAAGCTTAACAATTTTTAGCATTATACCAAAACAACTTATTTCGACGGAAACGACCGATGTTGTCGTAAGATGTCGATAAACTTCGTAACCGAGTCCACTTAAGCCTAAAGTGGTGGGTGAGGCTTACAATGAAGTTGGATTACTGCGTAGGACTATAAGGTAGGCCAACATAGTGACCTAGTTTTGACCAATAGGCCTATGCGTAGCCCTACGAGCCAGTTCATTCATGTAATACTATAATTTATGATAGAGAGCGGCACGTGCCTTGTTTCAGTTGTGTGGGTGGATGTTGTAATTCTAGATGAACAAGACCCAACGGTAGGCTATGATGCAACGCCGCTCAACAGCTGATCTGCTGTGATAGATATATACGGCTGTGTTATGCGTAGATTATACCTGCATTATTCAGAAACTTAATTCAGTCCATTGTAGTCATTTTGTGGAGGTGGATTGCCTGATTATTTCTGAATGACTCTCTCGTAGCCTTCGGAAACCAGTCAGAGTTCAATCGAAGTTTTCAATGAACCTCAGGACTTCATAATTGTACCGGAAATGACTTGCGCAATGCCATTGTTCAGTTTGTAGGCTATACAGTCTTATGTAATGCATCTCCGATCGTCGCCCACGAGTCAACTCAAGAGATTGTAGTCCTATACTGTGTCATCATTATCATCATCATCACCATCATCATCATCATCATCATCATTATCATCATTATCATCCTCCCATTGGTTCCTCTCTTCACGTCGAAGCGGAAGTAGCCTAGGCTGGATGAAGAGAATTAAGCATCATCATCATCATAATCTTCATAATCTTCATCATCATCATCATCATCATCATCATCATAATCATCATCATCATCATCAACAACAACAACAACATCATCATCATCATTATCAAATAAGCGATCATCATTATCAAATAAGCGATCTTCATTCTTCTCCGTCATTGCTCCTCAATACTCTCAGTTCAAGTGATTCTGTGTCAGCCTTAATCTTCCTGACTATTCGTCTGTATAGGTCCATCTATCTTGCCTTATCTGCGTTTCATTTACTTTCAAACATGCAGGCCTGTAGAATGTAGATACTTGAGGTATATTGCACTATTAAGGTAATACGGTCCTAAACGGCGTGACGTCCATTCAAACGGGCGAGCGGCAGTGAAGGATCTCACCCATGGGGTCGAGGCCATATACAGTCGCTATAGAAAAATCGATTTACCTTTGTGTCACATAATTCTTTTAATTAACAGAATAGAACATTCCTTGTCACTTTAAGACGCCCTTTATTATTGACTAGTCGTGTGTGGATAGCGCTCATGAATTCCCGAACGGGAGTTGTTATTATAAGGATCGCTCAAGAAACAAAACAATCAAAAAGAGTTGATTGCATGTATACTTTAATAAATTACGATAACGTGCATGCATGTATATACTATTATAATGAAAGGTATAGAAGATAAGTCTACGTGTAACTCTCAGGTAATACCTCCAGCCAATCGCAGTTGCAGCAGCTATCAAGGATGAAAGACAGAAAGGTGAGGTGGAAGGTGCTTCGCTGTGGAGCCCAGATGATGTTCAAGCAGCTGTGGTCGAATCCGTAGTTAGCCGGGAAGTTAGGAGATGTCACGTATCCGGTCGTTTCGTTGAATAATGTATTTCCACAACCTGCATTCAATTATCAAATTTAGGCTCAGTTCAGTGATAGGTCTACAACACAACTGACAAGAGGCTTATATAAAATTATACGTGAAACTAAGTAGAGATGGCTCAAGAGAAAAGTAATTTTTTTGAGAACTGTAGGTCGTATGCAAATTTTTCTTGCACAATGTGAATTTACGAGAGTTATCAAAATCACATCTAAAGTTACAGTAAATGAACAATAGCTGCTGAATAATTACTGTGAGCCTATTATCTGCATGGACACATTGGCCTAAACCTACTATCAGTTGTAATTGTAAAAGCTGTTTTGTGCAGGTCGAAAATAGTAAAGAAGACAATGAAATAATATACTTCATTCGGCTTAAAATTATCAAAATTCCCGTGGTTACTGAGGCTGCCCCAGACCCCGCTAGGTCTGTCTTAAGAGAATGTGCAGCACGTGCGGAAGACCTTTGTGCCGTACGTCTTTGACTCAAGTTATGGTCGGACGGTAGGCCTAACAATCTTCACTGACAAATTGGAAGTAAATAGGAGTCTACAATGTTCTCCATTATTTTGGCATCAAATAATCCAAATTTCGTTGACTTTTGGAAATACGCCCCAGACCCCGCTACCTCGTTATCACTTAGGAAAATGTGCAGCACAAACGGAAATTTTTTGGTAAGGTTTCGACCCCATTATATAGGGGAACATCAAAATCAGCAATGACACAATTTAAAGTAAATAATAGCCCGGACTGTGCTCCATTTGGCATCAAATTATCAAAATTTCGTTAGCTTCTGGGGCTTCGACCCAGACCCGCTGGGGGAGCTTACGACGCTCCCCCAGAGCCCTCTCCTTGTTCGGCACGCAAAAATCTGTCCCCCAATGTTTGACAAAGATTTACGCCTCTGCTCTCGCATGCATCTTGTCATCTTTATAGCTGCTATCGCATATCACACATTCAGAGAATTTGATAAAATGCTCCAAATCCATGTAGTAATAAGTTTTCTTGTAATTAAATTTGAACTGACAAAACGGAGAATTATAGTACAAAATACAATCGAAAAAACTTACCTCCATCACTGACGTAGTAATTGAGAGAAAATCCACGGAAGAAACGTCTCTCGTCGGAGATGAAATTGACTAAACCTAGACTGCACCACGGAATCGATACGGGGTAAGGTACTTCAGACCCAGAAAATCTTTGTGGAATAAAGGTAGCGTTGGTTGGGCAACTGATCTGTAGTAAAGAATAAGGCAATTTATTTGTTCTCATAGCAAATTCTTCTCACAAATTTGCTTCTGATTGCATGCAAAAATGCTCAAATCTTCACCTTGCTGATGTGATAAAGTAAGTCTACATGACTAGGCCTACTTACTTTACACCATCGACGTCAATATACATCGATGCTTTACACCTAGAAGTTTTGAGATTACGATTACGATTACGATTACGAAACTGTAAAATTACGTCTATAGTATTTGTGTTAAATTAAGAGTTCAAATATTGCACAGAATTAAGAATATATTTAGGGGAAAGTAGCCAAAAATGACATACTTGGGTAACATTACATAGGAGGCATGTGGGCTTAACCGCGGTGTATGCAACTAACTTACTTTTTGACTTTTATTCAGCAAGATAACCAGCGTTACTATATTTAGTGCCAGATTTTCATTGGCGCGCATATTAATGTTTTTTATGTTTATCCGATTTGACACGTTTTGATGTAATTTGACAGTTTACAGTCGGCAAGGCTGCAAACAAAGACGCTTGAAGATATATGGAAATGTAGTCATTTGTTCGGTCGAATCATGTTTGGTTGACAAAATCCCACCAAACTTTTAGCGTAGAGCATTTCGTCGCAGCTACAGCGCTAGCTCTAAACCCAACACCTCTAGACAGGGTAAAATGACATACATGTACACCATCGTGGGGCAAGATGACGTACTGTTTTCTTGTGTCAATTTAACCCCGACACCGGGTAAAATGACATAGGGATTATAGGGTTGCTATATGATTCATTGCAGTTTTGTCATATTATTATCATATTCCAAGTTTTTCGTCTGTATCCCTAATGGCAAGTGTTAAGTATGCTAAATTATGCTAAATATTGTATTCTACAATATTTAACAACGTGAAACATTTCCAATTAAAGCCTTATACACTGGGCCATAAATCTGTATGTCGTTCTACCCAGCACATACATGTAGCCCAAAATGACAAAGCACACGAGTTTTAGAAAAGTGAATTTTCCCCAATAATATTATGTAGTTATTCCTAATTGCACTAGTGCATTATGTAACTGCATTAGATGTCTACTAAACAGGATAACATGGTGCCACTTCTGCCATTAATAATATGCTAAATTTGTCAAAACGTCTTAGGTATGTCATTTTAGGCCATCTTAGCCCTATGTTCATTCAATCATTCATTATAAGCATTTCATATAGCGTCTCTTCAAGGGAGCTACTCAGAAGCGTTCCCGTGCAACCCCAAATAGGCATAGAGCAGTCTCAAGGTGATTGAGGAAGGTCTGAGAGGGAGATCTAGGGAGTAAGCGGAGGGCCGAAGTATGTCAAGGAAGGTAACTTGAAAATCTAGAGAAATACCAAACAACAGCAGCACGTCTAATTCAGAAATAAAGACCAGTTCTATCAAATTCTCCAAATACTAACCGTAACAATATCATAGAACGGTTCAGTTTCGAGCGATTTGAAGATGAACGACAGTGAACTGTCTTCTGAGGCGTGGACGTAGTAGCTGCAGTTGAGATTGAGGTTGTATGGCAAAGGATAGTTTGGAGAACTTATAATTCCGGTCGGACCGTAGTAATTGCCACCGCAGGCTACAATAGTAGAACATTTTAGTAAAATATGTTTCCTTCACAGGTACAGCGATCTCCTCTGCTTTTCATTCCCAGGCAAAGCGATATTTAATATGAGCTGAATTCGTCTAGTTTTCGAATGTGCCCAAAAGACTTTCGACCTACAGTCATGCGGCTACGCAGATTCCAACCAAATATAAATTAGTACATTTAACCTTTATTTACTTGTAATGATTTAATGAACAATTAATGTCAGTTGATCATTTTAAAAGTTCGTTATTCTTAAAATCTATCAAACATTAAGAGGGTATTTGGAAAGATTTTACTCACACACACACAACTATTGTAATTATAATTGTAAGCTTTAATGTAGGCCTATTAAACGATTCTTAGAGTAACAACAACAAAGGCACTCCCGACCCAATCACATGAACGCGATGCTAGACAGCATTATATCTTCAGACAGCGGCGAAATGTGAAGGAGAAGACCGGAGAAGGAGAGCAGATCTAGCCTCAGGTCAAAAGAAAAGATGGTCCGACATGTTCGTAATAATTATTATTTCTGAAGATTATGCAGTATCTCCAATTATGCATATTATTAATATCATCTGCATCTTAAAATTTAGCAATCAGACAAAATACAGGTTTAATACATACAAATTACTATTATTGTTATGATGACAAATGTAGGGCATTGTAGGTCTAGTAATTATTCTTAAATACATGTTATGCAAGTGTCCAATGACATCCCACATCATCCTCAATGCACTCGTGACGCTGGACATCTGAGACGCGTCTCAATCCACTTAGCATTGAGCTTCACAAGACCTGCTGGGCCTGGATGTATGAAGCGGTCGAATCTCTTCGTCCAGATACCGTAAGTAACTCTTTTAAGTCTGGCTGATGAATTAAATCGATGTGCATGTCTTTGGTATAGAATGAGACTATACAGTTACGCTGTCTGATGTCTGTGCGAATGGCGCAGCTTGCCTGTGTCGTCTAGTGAGACTATACAACATAGCAGACCTCGCACTGCGTCCATTTTGACAAAGTTCAAGACGTCAAAAAACAATCGGAGTGAACTTAGTCTTCTGTGTCGATTGTCGAACTATGAACGTAACGTTCTAATTTTTGGCCGTAACAAAATGCCTTTCTTGTGTGACCGAACTCATGACGATAGCTCGTCCGAGTTGGAACCATTTCCGACTATGCGATGCAATGCAGATTTCAACCAACTGGTACAATTACATGTAGTCTGTTGCCGAAGTAGGCCTAACCCTTGTACACGAAGCCATGCCAAATGAAATTGTTAAACGTTCTCGCCAATATCAACAAAGTAGCCCTGCGAAGGAAAGAGATTAGCTCAAAGTTTATTATTGTATTTTATATATGTCGTTTCCCAGGAACTGGATCCGTCGACCACCTCAATATTAGAAAAACAGAGCTGTATGGCCCCGGGTTAACTAGTCTTGCGCACATCGACTTTCGTAAACTCTAGCTCAAGACTAAATGGTTACGACAAAGTCTCTAGTTGGGGCACAATTTATTATGTCTTTATACACGAGGGCCGTGTAGTTCAAGTCTAAGATAGTTGCAATTGAAGAGTCGTTGAACTGCCAGACATCAAGATATAGGCGTGCCATGGGTTATCAGCACGAAAACATTATAATTAGCCTATTATGCTACAGACGGTCGTTTAGTAACGTCTAGGTCTATACGAAAATGAGTTAGTAATAGCAATGATCCAACATCAGGAATCCTCATAAAGATCAGTATCAGATTGATATCAATCAATATATCTTTATTGATCTCTGAAGCAAACAATTATTACACACGGAAATAAACAGTTAAATATAAACGCACTGAGCAATGGGAAACCCCAAAGGAACGAACCGTTCCGCTAGCAGAGGCAGCCCAGTTGCAGTTTTAAAGCAACCAATGGAGAAGTATTGTTCATAACATTTCCGTGGAAATATTTCCAAAACTTAACTAAGTCTTAACTAAGTACACCAGGTATCCAGCTCATCGAATCAGCTATCCTAACATTATTGTGTTTACAAGAATGTTCTAATTATAAGTAAGCATGACATAACATTTAAAACAACTTTAACTATATTTCTAATATATGCAGTGGTGTATCTAGCCTTCAGAGTCCAGATCCTATTTTAGCATGAGATGTCAGTTTCAAAAAGGACGTGCGTGGTAGGCTAATAAAGACACGAAGCAGTCACCTGAGTCGTCAGAAGTGGTAAGAGCAGAATGCGTTGTCTCCGAGACATCCGCTGTCCCAGTCGCACTCCTAGTAGGCCTACTTGTAAGCATGGTTCACACTCATCATAAGGTATTCTTCATTGCTTAACTGTTAATTCTCTGCAGCATTAGGCTTACTCTAGTCGATTTAAGTTATTCGATAAAAGTCAACTAGGCCTATTGCTAATCTAATTTCAGCACTGGGTTTAATTAGCGCTCCACTACCAGTATAGGCCTATATACATATAACATAACATGAACAAGCACGCCAGTCGCACACAATGGGATTATATACAGTGTATGCTATCATATACAGGGTGGGACAAAAAGTGAGACCTCTACGGTTTTCTCTTAGTATTTCGGTCAAAAGTAAGAATTTCCAAAGAAAATTTACAGACTGAAAGGCAATTAAAGTTTATGTAAAACTCACAAATTTCACCAAAATATTTCATACAGAACAAATACCAGCGGAAATATTAGCAAGCAACTGTTAAACGTTATTGAGATACCAAGAAGCACTGGGTGACGTCACTAAAAGTTAAATGACTTTTGCTCTGCGTGAAACATTTTGTTGAAATTTGGGAATTTTACGTAAACATGAATTGCCTTTCAGTTAGAGTTCTTCTATACACTCTGCCTTTCAGCATGTACAATTTTATTTGAAAATTCTTACTTTTGACCGAAATATACAGAAAAACCGTAGGGGTCTCACTTTTTGTCCCACCTTGCATATAATGATATATTACCGTTACGTGATAGGTTTTCGACTAAATACAATTTCAGTAATAAATCTTCGACTATTACTTTAGCAGTATTTGTCGATCACAAAAGTGCACACATTTCTATTCATGCAGATGATAATGGCTCACCTTCTGATTGCGTATATGGTTGCGTTGTAGCTGGTTGCGTTGTAGCTGGTTGTGTTGTAGCTGGTTGCGCTGTAGTTGTTTGCTTTATATCTGGTTGCGTTGTAGACGATTGCGTTGTAGCTGGTTGCGTTGTCTCATGCACAGTTGTCTCTTTCACAGTTGTCTCTTGCAGTGTTGTCTCTTGAAGAGTTGTATCTGCAAGTATGTCATTTCCTTTTAAAATAAGACATGTAGCCAGTGACGTCTACACCATAGAAGGCTGGGAGCAGAGGCGTATTTAGGGAGGATTTTACGGATTCAAACCCTCCAAAGTATTTATTCCAAGTATTTTCAGTTTTTCCATGTATTATAATTGTAACCACCTTCGAAAAAATTAGGAAATTGTTTTAATGTAAAAGTAGACTTTAGAAGAAAACTTGATCACTGAAACCAGAAAAAAATTGTGGCAAATGACTTTTAGCCCGAAAATTAGAAAATTGTGGTCAATGACTAAAAAGGTCGTCAGTTTTTAAGAGCCTAAATAGAATATAAAGCTCGAAATTTGGGCAAATGACTAAGAAAAGGTCATCAGGTTTTAAGCGACCCCCCCCCGAATCAGTGTCTGGTTACGCCTCCGCCTTGACGAAAATGTTCCATCCAAGAAATAGGAGGAAAAGGTTTTTTTTACAAAATTGGGGAAAGTTTCACTTTAAATATTGTACCATTGAAATCGCATTATTTGCAGAATGGCTATTCTACAATGTCATTGCCTGCGTCGTTTACTTGGTTCATTCTATTATTCTGTCCCATTTGCTCGGACTGTCACCATGCAAAGCCGTGCCTTCTTTGTGGTGGGTCCAGTGTAGAGCTGTACCGATACTAACATCGGTATCGGTATCGGCGCCGATGTCAAGGTAATCGGCATAATCGGTATCGGCAGCCGTAATCGGTGCCGATATAACTTTTTTATTTTTTCTTGGTTTTGACGGTTCGCCACTCGCCCATTATCGTTACTTGCGTGATTACGGCCAAATGACTTAAAACTTCTTCTTGGCATGTAGACTATAGTGTGTACCAACGGCTGCCGACCCATCATCACCCCATTGTAGGCCTATCAACATGCTGGATACGATGCATTGACGATAGTAGGCCTGATCATCGAGATCTATTATTTAGATGCGTAACATCGATATATAATTATTTATATGTCGTCTATGTGAACGTTTTAAAATCATGATCGTTTAGTATAATAATTACTATTATCATCTATAATAGGTCGTTTTTCCGTTCTGATAAATAATTTAGTTGATGGATAATCTGTAATGAAATTATATTGAATGCTGGGATAGCTATTAATTACTATGCAGTGGACAACGATTGCACAA
>JAQFXW010001113.1:0-15745 GCA_034693945.1 Dendrobaena attemsi | reverse complement strand
GTATGTATGTATGTATGTATGTATGTAGGTATGTATGTATGTATGTACGTATGTATGTTATTTGTTTGTATGTATGTATGTATGTATTTATGTATGTATGTATTGTTTGGATGGATGGATGTATAGCTTAATGTATTTTCAGTATGCTTGCTTTTATGACATTCGTGGGGTATTGGTAGCGTTTGGTGTCCTGTGACCGTAGGTTCGAATCCACCTCAGGCCACCACTTACAATTTCTGAGGGAAGGGGCTTAGAAATTCTATTCTAACTTAGAATAATGGACAAGCATTGGTAAGTAAAATAGGGTCACTGTAGCATATCAGAGACGGTTAGTCGGTTGGTCTGAAATGAGAGACAAGATTAAGTCGGTGTTGAGCAATCAACGGTTGGCGTAGCTTATAATACATAGGCCTACACTTACATTGGGTTGTTGGACTTTGCTGTTGTCTGTTAGACAGAGCAACGGAAGTTGGACTCGGAATTTACGTCATCAGCTTCTATTCCGTTAACGAACAGACGATGGTAGGCATACGCTTTCATCCATCCGATCTTGCAGTAAGAATAGATCAAGGCAATAGAACTTCTGATGATTATTCTGTTTTTGAGATATGCCTATCCAGGGAAAAAGTAAGAAATATGAATTGTATTTGTACAGTATGATTATAGTAACAGCAGGCCATATAGTAGTTACAGAAATAAAATAATAATAGTAATTATTATTTATTATTTAGTTTTATACTTTTATTTTCTTCGGATATTGCTTAGAAGCTCAATTGATAATGGAAAACTCAGAGTTAACAATAAAAGTTATTTCGTGCCGACATCTTCGGGTATTGAAGGAGCTTCGTCGTTCAGTCACGACGATTTGAGATTAAGGTCTAATATTTCGCTGAGCTGTGTTGGGTCTCGTTGACCATCTGCATGTTCTGCGCTTCCCTCTGTCCTCCTCTTCCTCAGACACCAGAGATCAGTTCAGATTCAGTGGTAGGCTGTGTCATGCTTTGTTTGTTATTGTCATATAAGCTTAAATGTAATCTTAACGACCTGTAGGCCTACGAAATGTGAATCGTAATCATGTAGTTGAACGTTTCCTTTATAAGTAGTCCTCCTAGGACCTATCTTGGTGTTCCATTTGTTTGTTTATTGAGATCGAGAACAATAAAATTGTTTGAATTGAATTGAATCACAGCGTTGGCATAAGTCTGTACATGCATACGTACACATATTAGGACCTGGCCAGCATTTGGGGCTAAGAGCTAGTCAAACTGACCCGTCCCTAACAGTCTGACGATACGCTTCGGTGATCGCGACAAGATGGTCTCCAGAGATAGGCACGTGCGTGATTAGGCCTACATGAGTCTTATAAAGGAACGGTAGTCCGTAGCCGAAGGGGGATTACCGTTTTGTCTTTTGTTTGCACAAGAACGACTCTACAGTTGTGCATTTCTGGTCCTATGTGACTTTATACTTCTCGTTGTTAGCAATCTTCGTTTGGGTACATTCTGGAAGCTCATTTCTTCTCGATTCAACGGGACCACGCTTCTTCTTGCTGTAGCTCAGTAAGATTCTGTAGCGTTCTTTACTTATTTTCATGTATTGTGTAATTAAGCTTGTTTTATTTGTCTTGTATTATAACTTTTAACTTCATTGAAGAATTGACATAGAGTCTTTTGTGCTACTCAGGTAGACCTTTTAGAGTGTAGAATCATGGAATATAACCTAGACTAATTAATATAGGGCCTTGAACCTTTATGGACCTAACAATATCATGGATTCCTATGTGTGCATTTTGCTCGTGTGTAGAGTGTACATATAAATGATTAGGCCCTATTGATTATAGTGGAAGTGTTGTTCCTGTTGTTTTGTTGAGGTTATAGTGAAAGCAGAGGTAGAAGAAGTAGGCCTAGTCGTAGTATTTCCATGCAATACACGAACACTGTACAATAATACAATGCAATATTTCTTTGTTTGATAGGCCTACATCAAACTGTCACAATTATCTCATCATGAGATTTAGAATTGTAAGGATTAAATTACAAGTTACAACAGTCAAGGCGCGTTAGGATAAAGGAACGAATGATTGCACACATAGGTCTTGTAAGTCGGACGCAATTGGTGGATGGAGAATATGCAATGGAAGTTAAAGTCATCCACCATCAACTCCAAGTCTTTGTTCAGCTGGGAACACATCCAGGTTTCGAAGATAAGATGCTGACTGGAGTCAAAATTATATTGTAACGTTTAGCGGTATATATAGGCTGCTGAAATTTCGTTAATGTCTGACCGTTCCAAACAAATAGCCTATACGCTTACGATATCTTTGTAAGATTCTGCTGCAGACAATTAGGCGTGATTCATTTCTCTGTAACAGCCTGCATTGGCGGAGTTGTCCGCGTAGGTGAGACTCACACACTAGAAAAGGGCAAGATAATATTTTGTTTTAATCCGCGCTCCCTGGAGAAGTGATGAGTCGAGCTAAATCAACGGCGTAGAGAATGTGGAGAAGTGACCCGGATGCAGAGCCCTGCTGAGAACGAAGTGGCGCTGGTGCCCTAGTCATAGATGCAGCGTAGTAGGCATCACTCTACATTGGGACCTTAAGGGTTTTGGGATAGGATCCCATCTGAACAGGAAGATCCTTTTCATTACTCTACGTAGTCTTAAGAGTTCTTAGCTCGCGCAGTCGGTCGTCTGCGGACGACGTCGCCATGGCAACGGCGGTGGCACACACGTCATTATCTGCGCCTCCGCAGCCTAGATGGCGGGAATAAATCAGTCACAACCTAGCCGCTAATTCTGCTTGGCTTAGAGCTAACGAATTGTCTCTAAATATTGATAACAGAAAATTTATTGTGTTCCGATCCCGACTTAAACTGTTGTCGGTCGGTAATCAAAGATTTGCCGTCGATGACAAACTGAATACACCGACTAAAATCACTAAATCATGTAAATTCTTAAGTGTGCATCTGGACATTAATTATTGGGAAATTATTCCATATCGATGGACTACAAGCTCATTTGTAAAGAACACGTTAGAGCCTATGCAAAGTAGTATATATAGGATAGTCTAAGTCTCGCGGCCAGAGATTCGCAGGTTCGATTCATACCCAAGCCACTGGGTAGGGATATTGAGCAAGTCCTTCGGCGTGTTAACTCCGACACCACTCGAGTCTGTAGTTCGAGGCCTATTGTAGCAGATTTTAAAAACAATTTAGAATATATGAATAAATAAATAATAAGAATAAATTATCTAAGAGTATTTGTCATTATAGGCCTAGGCGCTATAACAAGAATTCGTCATTGTTTCCCAAAACTACTCCACAGACCTTATAGTATTTTGACAGTGAAAGGATATAATGTATCTTAATCATAGTCGTGGCTCGTGTATTAGAGTTAAGTTTGAGTGATGTACAACCTAGTACAAACTGATGAACAAAAGAAGATTTGGAAACTTCTGAACTTGAAAATATTAAGATAAACCTAATAATATTGAGCCAAATCGACAAAATCAGCTTGAATTAAAAATTCGAATGCGATATGAATAAAAAAAACTGATAGGCCTAGTTCCTGTTTTGTTCCTCAAAGACTTGTGGCTGTCAATCTCCTGAGGAGGAACCTCTTGTGACAAGTTCACTGAAGCACCGCGGAAATCACACGTGTCTTCTTTAGTAAGTGGAAAGAGGATGATACTCGAAGGTTTGTTCTGATGTGAATACAGATGTCAGTGAAATGCACAAACCTTATTGCCACGGAAAATTATTAAAGATTTCAAGGTCAACCTAATAGACCACTTATTCCGATGCTTCGGTGAGAGTGTCAATGAATTATTAACTTAAACAATGAGTTTGCAGATGGAAACTCTGGAACAGACCGAGGAACAAATTGAGCATCCACGCGCTAGAACTTGCCTGTAGGAAGCATGATGGACGGGAATAAATAGCATAGAAATGCATGAACATTGGTTTGAATTGCACTATGCGTGATGAGATATAAGCCTATAAAAGAGTTACAATTATTGTTTATGGTGTGTATGCCTGCCATGCATGTACGATTGCACGTGTGTATATGTAGGCCCCTGCACGAAGACACTGTAACACTGTTAAGACACGACGTCGTGTTAACATAACACCTACAAAAACCTCACAGCCGCGCTGTACATCTGACCATCCATGCAAATGATAGAGTCAAAAGCCTATGACTGTATACCTAATGCCTATGGGCATCCTATGCAGGAAGTGACGTCTCTTGAACGGATATACGTGAAAGAGGAAGACTACGTAGATAAGATGCAATGCAGGACTATTGAAAGCAGACGATTTTGTGCAGAAAACACGCTGGGCTCGAGTTGAGCTGTGGAATTTAGCACCCGCACATTCACGATGGATGGATGGATGGAATGGATGGATGGATGGATGGAATGGATTGATGGATGGATGGATGGATGGATGGACGGATGGGTGTAGCCTATACTGTATACAGCAGAGCGCAACAATATTATGGCTGACTCAGAATTGAACGTATGAGGCCAATAAGGAGATTCCTGATGTATACGCTGTCTCGGAGCCGACAACTATGACACGTGCCAGCAGGATCGTCTTGAGAATTATATGCTCAGTCACAGCGAAGCGTCGGCACAATGTATAGCCTATACTTCAGTGCAGAATCCGTTGGAGATAAATTTTCTGCTGACAGAGCACGACTCATCGATCGACGGACGCCTCCAAGTGTTTCCTTTTATACGGGAGCGATGGACCTGAAAACAATATTGTCCTGATTACGGCCGACGTCCGGTCCTGGATCTGTAGCAGAGAAATGCGCGAACGTTTAACTATTATAGATAGAAGGAGGTCGCGTTGCTGTAAGCTGTGTCTTCTTTGTGGCTGCATGTTTATAAGGACGACCGGAGAAAATCAGTCTGCGAAAAGTTTTAAGAGCACATTATGTACGACGCTTCGGGGAAATGAACGTCGTCGTGTTTTGCAGACGATGTGTGACCGATCGATTCCAGTTATCTGAAGATCAATCTTACAAAGAAAATGTATAGCGTGAGTAGTAGCCACTGAGCCACCTGTGCTCGCGTCAATGTCTGTTGTAGGCCTATAGTAGCTTGCAAGGACAGACACTGTTGTTGTGTGGCCATGGAGAATGCTCAACTGGAGAATGAACGCTTAGAATGTGTGGCTGAAGGGACAAATTTGTCAAACAATTTCCAGATTTCTAATATTAATTGGCGTGAAATATTATTCTATCCAACTCTACACAGATTACATCACTTCGAAGAATGGTTGTGTAGGGAGAGCGATCATTTTAAGCAGGACCTAAGAAGTTTTAACAGAAGGTTTAGCCTACTGCAAATGTTATAAATGCTGAGTCAATTGAGAATATAAAGAAGTTGTCATCAACAAATACAAGGAACAACAAGTCACAAGTGCCAGTAGAACGGAATTCGAGTGATGACAGCTTGTGTCCCCTCGTCAGCTATCGCAATAAATGTCTCATGTCAGTTAATTCTAATGTGACCCTGTGTCATTTTAATTCTATTAGAAACAGTGGCGGCGATCTCCTCTGACAAGGGGGGGGACACTTTTGACGTGTGAGTAAAAAAATTATTGACCTCTTTTTTCTGAGAAAATGACTTAATTAGAAATTAAGTCATTTATTTTTTAACAACTAAAAAATGAATTTGCAAGTTGCAACAATAAATGTTGTCTACTTGTAGTGAGAAAAATGTATTTCTCTATAAATGTTTGTTTTGGGGCACTTTTGACCTAGGTGAAGAAGGCGAAAGCTATTCGCGCGTGAGCGCGAAAAAATCCTACCTCTCTTTTGTAGCCTACAGCCCTACACTGAACATGCGTCTAAAGCAAAAGGAATGCATGAACTTTGTTACAACATGTTAATAAGTTATTATGAACCTGAACCATTCTCTTATAGTTGTACTGTTCTCTCCAACCTTCAGGGGCGTCCATCCTGTAGGGAAAATGAAGCAGAAATTTTCAAAAAAATCCTTTTAAAGGGAAAATAAATTCTTCAGTGGGGAAAAGACTTTTTTTGGGTATATATTCATTAGAAAATATTATATCGATCGATTTCTCGATGTTGCAGATGAAAATTTTACAAATGACTAAAAATGTCACCCAAAAATTTTCGGGTTGCATCTGATTTTTTCAATCAGAGAATTTTTTAGGGGAAATAGGGGGAATGCCTCATAGGCTTTAGGGGGATGGACACCCATGCCAATCTTCACCCTTCATAGTACTTATAGCAGAGCCTGGTCTCTTTAGGCCCTATTGTATCCCAGCCTTTGTATGCCTAATTATTTGATTACGTAATGTTCACAGTGTCTCTTTAACAGCAATATACAACCTATGTTATGTTAACAATCAATGTTTTCTTATATTTCTCAGGCAATTACTTAATCGAAGTCATAAAGCTATTTAACCTACTTTTATCAACAATTATAAATGAATTTGTACAAGTGTTGGGCATTACAATGATGTCACGACATAATTTACTATAGAGCAAAACAATTTAAACAGAATGATAATAAGCAAAACTGTCCTACTGATTGCTATATTGATGTATAATCACTGGGTCAACTATAATTCTTTTGAGTTACTTGACCAAGTCAGAGGTCAGCCAGAAGATTTAGCTGGGGTGCTCACATTGCAAGGACCGAGGCATGAGTGGGTGATAAAGTCTATAAATGACAAGGAGATTCTGCACAGCATAGCTTAAACCAGTGTTAGCTATTAAATGTTTTGTTGTGCATATACCTACTAGGAGGGAGGTACACGTACAACCGCGTGAGCGCGACAAGTTTCATGATTTGTTTCTTAGTTTGAAAGTGTTCTGAGGAGCGTCATAGTCTCTTCTGCGGTGTCTGGGGCAAAGCCTCATAATAAGTCGATGCATTTCATATGAAATTTAGCACATTTCTCTTAGTAAAAATGTTAACTTTTGCATCCCATTCAATAAAACTTGTTGAATTCTGAAAAATTATTTTTTTGTGGGTCACCTCTTTCGCTCAGAAGGTGCTCCAGGATCCTCCAGCACCCGGGTTGCACCCCTGCTGGACTTGGCTGGAGTTGCATTTTGCTCTCCGTTTCAGCCAAGTAGCTTACTTGTCCATATAATTAAATTATATGTAATCTTTCTGCTGCGAGATCATCGCTCTTCAACCAATTTCCATGCAGCACGTAGGCAATTTTGATTAAAGAAAGCTTCTCTTCCATATTCGGCTATTTCTAGATGTTATGAAGCTTTTGACTTTTCCTTACACAATTAACAGCTGCTGCAATATATTTTTTATTTTTTTGGGATCCCCTAATTTTGCTCCTGAGCTCCATGGCGGGAGGACATGTTGCAACCATTTAGAATTTGACGTACAAGCTTATTAATTGTGGCGTCGTCTCTGTCAACCTGTTTGAATATAATCATATAAATGATTTTGCCATTGCCATTACGCGAGAAATATAAATAAAATAATAATAGATAAACCATATCATTTGTTTGTAACCATTGGTGATATCATCTTGACTTGTAAGCTGCCTGTTTTCAGTTATAAAGTTTCCACTTAGTAGGCCTAGGCTATGAAAAAGCAACCCAAAGATTGGAATTTTGGTAGGGACAAATGTAGGCTATTATAGTGCGTCCTGCTCAATGTCAAAAGTGGGGAGACTTGTTCCAACGACCCCCGGGATCGCCACCCATGGGGACAATCATCTAGAATTTTGCCGAACTAGTTCTAATCTTAATCGCGGCGACGTCTCTGCTATAGAGAACTTGACTGTCCATTAGAAGTGATTTTGGAGATTGATTTGCCGTAAGGCGATAAAATGTAAACAAAATATTATAAGACAAAACTTAGGCTATCAGTTGTTTTTAGCAGGTGGTGATAACATCTTGACTTATCAGCTACTTGTTTTCAGTTATCAAGTTTCCACTGTAGACTAATAAATAGTAGTCTAAAAAAAAATTGGGGGGGGGACAAATTCATGGTGCGTCCCCCTCACTATCAAAGGTGGGGGCCTGGAAGACTTTCCCCCGCGACCTCCTAGTTCGCCGCCCATGATTAGAATAATATGGGCTACGAAGTTTTTGCAGACGTAACTATAGGCCTAGAACCTAACATTTATAAAAGGAACACAAATAACTCAATTAGAGCTGGGCCTAAGTAATCCACCAACATTAGATTTGATTATAACAGTCAATAGACTAAGAAAATAGTTTTCTGTCAGATCAAACTCGTGGTGTTTAATGAAGTCTTGTGCATTGAAAAAACGCCGATGCTTATAGTTGCCTCTAATTATACCAGAAATGCTCTTCTAGACCTAAAGCTGCTGGCTGGTCTGTGAGCATAGGCCTAGGTGAAAAACTTAGTTTCTTCGCAAATAAACAGATGGCTTTTGGTTTGTTATGGGTTTTGTAAGTCACGCAGCCATAATTCCTCTCGGTGCCTTGGCACAGCTTCAACGCTCCCTTAGCACATCTGCAGGGCTCGACCACAGCGAGTGGCCAGAATAAACCATTATCAGCTAATCCTTCGGACGATAACGACATGCCGGCCACAGGTGCCATCGCACATCTTAAATCCTGTGGACAATCCTCTTTCTGCCGACAGGGAAGCACGACTCGCAGATTTCACTAAATACATGTACATTATTGATACAGCACAACTTTTATATGTGGTGCATTCATTTAGCGCACTCGTTTTGAGATCTGAGATAATTACGTGGACGTATATTATTATTATGATTTGGTACCGGCATAAAATTATGCGCCCGGATGACAACGGAAAGTACCGCATGTAATGCGTTGGTCCCGAGTTGCGCTTCTTCTGAGGCTAAGATGCTGGGTAAACTATGCCATCAAGCCGACAGTGCTGTAAAAAAAGCTGTGCGGGTAGCTCTAATACACAGACTTTTTGTTATTATATTTTCTGCTGTACTTGGAAACCGGAGTCATGTTCTCCATAGGCTGCTTCCACCTGTTAAGCCTACGACCTATAACCTAAGGCCAAGATTTCATGATAGGTGATACCGAAATCATATAGGATGAGAAAAAACTTCATTATGAGAATGCTGTATACTTATTAATTTTAAACTCAATGACAAATCTTGTTTGTGAACACATTTATCTCGTATCCTTGTTCACCAGAGTGCGGCTTAGCAACTGGTTCAATAAAGAATATACTTACTTACTTACTTTGTCATCAGACGCCGAGCGGTGATTGCGTGGCAACATATAATTCATTTTAGCAACAACCGCGCATCATTGCTACGAATGAATGCACTTCATTTGTCCTCCGCTGACAGCATTTTTTAACGTCACATTTACCTTCTATTTAAATTTGAACTTCTGATGTTTAAACTATTTAAATTTTAACTATGTCTTTCGTGACTGGTCTTTAAAAATAAAAGTTTCCAGTAAATATAATTATGCTATTAGCATAAAATACTAAAATCTTGCATTTGTTACTCCACATTCTACCTAACAGGTTCAACAACTTCAAGGAAAAGTCTTCTAGATAGAAGAATTTAGCCTATTATTGTGAACTTTTACTTTTTTCACTGGCTTAACAGTTAGTACGACAGTGCTGTAAAAAAAAAACTGTGCGGGTAGCTCTAATACACAGACTTTTTGTTATTGTTCATGACATTTGGTTCGTCGCTGCTCTGCAATCGGGGATAAAATCGCTTCCAGTAAGAATCTAATGGCTATACTCTATGTACTGTACGGAACTATAATGTATGGAAATATATTCTAAGAAGTATGAGCTAGAAACAGATACAGCGAAAGAGAGACAGACAAAGACAGAGACAGAGAGACAGAGAGAATTGATAGGAGAGTAGTGGGATGGAGAGACTGTAGACTACAAAATAGCAGTCTACATCATCTGATAGTCATAGGCTATCAGATGATGTAGACTCCCGTTGTCTGTATAATGCATTGAGTGTCTCTGTCTTTCTGGTTCTCGTTATCTGTATGAGATCTGTACAAAATCCATTCTGTGGCTGTGTATCGAGGCTTCGAGCGATTGTTTCAGCAAAGTCTTTCGCCCATTATACCGACGCAGCTATCATGCACAGAACAGCAATTTTACATTTTGAAAGAACTTCGATTTACTGTGACAGAGACACTGCTTGAAATATATATTTCCGGAGTCCAAGTAGTTAGGTGTTGCGTCTAAACACTGACGCTAAATGTTGTCTACTGTCATTCGTCATCCACATCGCGATGTGTTCTTCATAGGCAGTCGAGTTTCATTTAGATGGAGCCCTCTACACATAGATCTCCCTTAAGCGGGTCGCCACGGGCATAAAATGTTAGCAACTTGATTTACTTAGCTTCGGAATGTATGCAAGCGGATGATGGTCAGACCATGCACTTCCTCACTGTCTTACCATCCAATCGATCGTGTTACAGAGGAGAACGCAGATGGGACAGACATCTTCGAAACAGATTTCCTGCCATAAACCTCAGTAAAATGCCTGTTCATTGTCAATACATTAACGCATTTTGTCCAAGCGTGTATAGGCTTAGTTCTTGTACATGCACCGAATTGAAGTTCTACGTGTAACATTACATACATAAGCTTAAACTATAGCTGAGTAATGAGTAGGCCTGGCCTACAGGGTGAGGCAAAAAAGATCCCTCTAGGTTTTTTGCAAATATTTTCGACAAAAGTGGGAACATTTAAACAAAATTCTACAGTCTGAAAGGCAATTCATATCTACGTATAATTACCAAATTTCACCAAAATATTCAAAATAAAACAAAAGTTATTCAACTTTTAATGACGTCACACATTGCTTTTTGGTGGTTCAAAAAGGTTTCACAATTTTTTGCCAATAAAATGACCCCTGCGTCTTTTACCAATATTTCCGTCAAAAGTGTGGATTATAAAATAAAATTCCACAGGCTGAAAGGTAATTCATATCTAAATGTAACTGTCAAATTTCATAAAAATTCTTTTAAAAGAACAACAGTTACTAAACTTTTAGTGACGTCACCCACTGCTTTCTGATGGTTCAAATAACGTTTAACAGTTCTTTGATTATATTTCCACCAAAAGTTAAAATGTTTAAATGAAATTCTGTAGCCTCAAATGCAGTTCATATTTGCATACAACGAACAAATTTTATCAAACTATTTCAAGGGCAACACAAGTCACAGCATTTTTAGCGAGTCAACCTACTTCTTTGTTTAAATAGAAGAAGAAGAACAAGTAGAAGAGGAAGAGTCCCTTAACCTATAGACGGGAAGGCAGCCATTGGTATGACGTGTTAGCGACCTCATATTCTTAGCCTCGGCATATGAGGGCAGATGGCAAGTCGTCTTATCTTCCACTAATAGTTTGTGGTCAGTGTGTAAGTTACTCGTAGTAAGTGTGCAGATTGAGCAGATATCTCAAACCAAATTTCTGCTCTGACCGAGATTTAAACCTTCCGACGCCACGACTGACAGTGACAGTCCAGCACGCAAACCACTGTGCTATCCGGCACCCATAGCAGTCCCATATAGGCTACGTAAATTTGTGCTTTTAAGATAAAATGAAAATTTACTTTTCTACTTTTCTTTAAACCAGTTGGATCTAAGTTTCTCATTTAATCGTAATCCCTAGATTTCTAACGCGCCACTCAAAAGGTGAACGCAAGACGCAAGCGCACTAAATTCCAAAATAGTCAATAGTCATTAATTATTATTGTGAGAAAAACATTCGTGTCGTCAGCAAATTAAAAATGAATAGAATAAAGGGAGGCATTGGGAAAATCATTAACGTAAATTTTACAATCAATGGACTAATAATGAATCTCGAAGTCAGCTCTTGATCTCAATCAGTCACAAAATATCTAGACCTATAGCGCCACTGTAAAGCAAAGCTCAAGGCATCGGCGAATTTGTAATCGCTGCGTATTAAAGTTAATTCATTCATTCATTTCGAACATTTATATATATAGCGCCCCTTCAAGAAGACTACTCAGAGGCGCTGCGTATTGAAGTTAAAGAGGGCCTACTCACGAGGATAGTCTGTGGGGATGCGAGTCCGATTTCCAGAAGGTCAGAAAGGCAGCGCAGCTGTTGTAGGTCGTATACGTATAGATTCAGCAGTCGTTCCTTTATATAGCCTACATGTCACAACAATCGTCGTTGGTGTCTGAACACACGCGTGCAGTTCAAGATAACATAACTAATTGTGGATAGGAATTTTCGAAAACAAAACAGTCTACGGCAACGCAAGATATAGACAGTTCTAACAAGGTACCAGTACGCTACGTTCAATAGGTCTATACTTACGACATCGGCAGCAATCCAAAACTCTAATGTTTTTTTGTAAATTTTCACTTGATACACTTATGCACCGAAATCCGAACTTCAGCGTACAGTGATCGTTTTCTTCAAGAAACTTTCTTGCCATTCGGCCACTAACACCTTTACTTTAATGCTATAGCAACTATTCGTATAAGGTGGCTTATACTGATACCACCTCATTTGGACAAGGCAACGGACAGTGACCAATTGAGGACTGCTTCAGAGAAGCAAAACAGGCGTCTTATGCAGCCTATACAAGACTTACATGTACTTCTCTATATAAATCCCGACGTGAAATCAGCCGTGTATATACGCACATAATGGACGGATAGCCGATATAGGCCTATGTATACACTTAATGACTATATTCAATGTATGTGGCCTATATCTACACTATTATGTATGCATGTGTAACGTATTGGCATACTCTATATATATATATGCATATATCCTGCATGCAAATGGGAAGGAAAAGCGTATAAGATATGAATAAGCTTATATATTATTTTTGTTATATGTAACATATATGCGTATAGGCCGATAATATTATAAGAGTCCTATATTGAGCGCAAATAAATCTGTTTAAATCTGCTTAGATGGCATCTATCACAGCACAAATGTCTTTTCTGGGTACACTCCATTTGCATAATTACGCCACTATATGCCCTTAGTATGCCATCTATATGCCATGGCAAAGTGATATCTGCTATATACATGTGAAACAAGACATATGATTCTACCCTACAAAATGCTGAATATATACATATTATAACATTATAAATGATATATTATAAATCCACTGTAAATGTGACACAGGTTTCCACGGAGCTTGTGCACATGTGGGTATAAAAACTACATATTGTGTAAGCTGCAGACTTATATAGGGCCTATAAGGCACAATCTAAAAAGCGGACAATTTCTAAAATTCATTGCATTCAGGGCATACTTTCTATACAGGCCTATAGATATATTGCTTCGTGTGCATTCATATCAGTCTGGAGCATATTTTGTCTATGCTATCACAAGTGCAGGACCGCCTACACTAATTGTTTGAAATGGCGTGTGTCGTGTTGGTACGTTCCGCAAGCAGTTGATGGAAAATGGCTGATTATCGTCGGTGAGCGCAAAGCCATGGGGAGCTTTACTCTGCTTCGACAATAATTACTCTTAGCCGCAGTCACGGAATTCCTCGCGGACAGAGGGGCACATAGCTCTCGGTGGTCGACCGTTCCGTCGAGTCACAGGCAGAGAATCATTGTTTTCTAAATCTCTCGTATAGGCTGCGGCGTTGTCAGCAAATGGAGATTTCTATATACAAACCCAGTTTTGCACACGATGTGAACCTTTCAAAAGCGCTTTTGTCCACGAGGTCGTAGGCCTACTACAAATCATGAAGCGATTTAGCAGGAAAAGCTCTGCCAATTTCTCTTCAAGTAAATAAACCCAAAAATTACGCATAAAATATTTACGAATCTGTTATTGCTCGAGACAAATGTTATAGACTGGATAGCACAAGAAAAGGTGTCACGTAAAATACGACCCACGGTGAGTCCTTCTAAGCAGCATGTTGACCGAATCATGGACCTATTAACGGCTCAATTAATCCTGCATGGATACCATGGAGTAGATTTGATTACAGACCTGTCAGTAGGCCTTTATAGTTTATGAGATGAAACTGAGTGTTCTAACATTTCATTAGAAGTAGAGGGCGGGATTGCCTTTTAAAATCGGCACCGGTTTCATTTTGTAATCTATATTTATAGCCATTCGGGAGTGTCATTTATCAAATGGTCAAATCCTTGAAGGATCATGAATTGCTCAGCACAAAAAGAGGAAATACTCCTAGAACTGTAAGACTTGTTTATAGGCTGCATATATAGACTAGTTTTGTGCATAACAGTGAATGAAGTAGCGTAAACATAATTAGTCTTTCTCCCTCGTCACACGATATAATAGTTGAATAACATCCGATAGTCCTGCTCCTCATGCTCCTCATGCTTCTCGTCCTCCTGGTCCTCCTTGTCCTCCTCCTTCTCCTAGTTCTCGTCCTGGTTCTCCTTCTTTTCCTCCTGTTCCTGCTCCTCCTCGTCCACCGGTTCCTCCTCCATGTCGTCGTCCTTCTCCTCCCCCTTATGCTCCATCTGCTCCTTCTGCTCCTCCTGCTCCTGCTCCTGCTCCTCCTCCTCAACATCTTCATTATTGTCATGTTCATCAATAGCAAGAAGTTCTTATCTAGTGACGGCGCCACATAATTCGTGATTGAAACTGGCGGAAATTCGTCGGTCAGGCTTAGAGATGCAGCTGCAGTAGCAGTACGCCTACCTATGCGACGTCTTCCAGTCCCTGTGGGCGCCTATTTCCATTCAACGCGGGCAATGCACATGTTTCGTTGGTCGAGAACAGGACACCGGAAAGTCAAATTCGGAATCTCACATAATCAGCCGAGCAGCGTTGTTCGGTATCATTTTCCGACACGCTGTGTAATGTGTATGCCTTATGGAAATCTGGGTATAGCTGATATGACCATACAATATGTATATTATGCAGCAGCAATCCATCATATGCGGTTGTGTCGTGTATGTCGGCTGAATTGTGTATGTATGTACGATCGATCTTCCGAAGTATTCGCTTTGTTCATAGCATGAAACAATTCGATGTTTAAGGAGGACGGAATCATTTTGGATCTCGTAGGATTATAGCTACAAAGAAGAGAGGAGAAGAGATGAGGACAAGAAGAGTAGCCAACGTCTGCGTGTACACGAGAGAAAGAAACACGAGAGAAAGGAGGCAGTGCCATATATTGGAAAAAGGACAACAGGAGATTTGCAGATTCTGAAGAAAGAGTAGCGAGTCAAGTGTCGTAGTGGAAAGCGGTGGTGTAGTAGTGTCGCTCGGAGCCTTGCGCCAGAAAGGTCCAGGGCTCAATCCAACCTCAAACCGCTGCGTAAAGACCTTGAACTCTATGAAGTCTATGCTTCACTCACAATTGCTCTGTGGGAGGGGGATTGTATTTAATGGATAAGATACTGGTATGAAGAATATAAAATCTTAGCTAGAGTCCCGTAGGGCGGCTCAACCTTCGTTTGCCAGATGGCTTGGTAAATGAGGCGCTTTGGCGTGTTTACTCTGACTCAGCATCAGCGCTGCTTGTGGGAGCCCCTTCGCCCTTGGTTAATGAGAAACAGAATAAGGGAGAAAATATAGAGGTGAAGAGAGAGAAAGGATAACAGTAGAGGAAAGACATTGCCAAAAGCCTATGCGGTTGGTAAGGCTCAGTCAGACTACTTAGTCTTCTGCCAAAATAATGGCTGCTCTTGCAACGTTGCATAGCCTATAGGTCTATGTTCATGCTACTCCTTCGTCTGTCTCTTTGTTTCTCCGGACGATTTATGACAGTTCGGCTCTTCCCTCTTTCGCGAACATTACTCTG
>JAQFXW010001112.1:0-15746 GCA_034693945.1 Dendrobaena attemsi | reverse complement strand
GGTTCAAATCCCACTCGGGGCAGTAATTTATTTTAAGTTTCTGTTAGCTGCTGGTAGCGCTTTTCTGTTGTGTGGTTCATCTCGTGTCAGTTGGAAAATAAGAACGCCCACCTCCACTCCTGGTTTGGCCTACCCGGAGCGTTCCAACGCTTAGGCCATTAGTTAAGTCGAACCCGCTATTAAGCCGACCTGCGTGTCGTGCTATGCGGGCTGTATTTCGTACTACCTGTCTGTAGCTTTTCTCGGTGATATTGATGCTGAGTGGTTTCGCTGCTTCTAGTATCACAGGTCAACTATAGGTCAGGGATTCAAGTACATCTTGTCGTATACCCGTTTTGGTGTGAAAATATTATGAGCATCTCAGATCTTTTCTCATATACTTTTATGGCACATGTAGATTTTGGATGCATACCCTATGATGAAATGCTCTGATATTCATGCATCGCTATTACATCGACCAAATCTCTAAATCAATACGAGTGTGATTAAAAAACGATATAATTATTATAGGACGGTTCTCAGCATCGTCTAGGACTCTAGGTGTTTTACAGTTAGGGATTTTTGCATTGTATCAATGCGGTTGGCTATGAGAAGCGGACTGATGCAATCTTATCAGTGTGATTAGATGAGCGTAGACTCGGTGCGATAAGTGGCAGAGTACGGACACAGTCAGATGTTTCGTCGGAAAATCGACGATGAGATTGTTTCCAGCTGCATTGGAAAGATATTCCACTCCAAGTGGAAGAGCTTCCAGGTCCGACTGGATCGTTCTTTCGCCTCTAGAGTCTCGTCTACTTGACCCATTCGGCTCCGAATTCCAGATGGAAAACGGAGATGCTGAAAAAGAAACCGTATCCACTGCTCCAAACAACTGTATTACTGCATGTATACTCTCTTAAGACAACGTATATTGCAGTCAGAGTATATGAGATGGCTACGGAGCGTCATCTCTCCTTCACACACAGTACACGGGGCGCGGTGATGTAGTGGTGTAGTTCGGTGCCTTGCATTCGAAGGGTCGCGGATTCAAATCAACCTCGAGCCACTGCGAATGACCTTGAGCAAGTCCTTCACTGGCAATTGCTCTGCGGGAAGAGGGATTATTATAATGTATAATACGTTACGTTGAATATAAAATCTAAGATAGAGTCTTGTAGGTAGACTCAATCTTCATTCGCCAGATGGGGTAGTAAATGAGGCAGTGTGTTAACGCCGACTCAGAATTAGAGGTGTAGTCGGGAGCGTCTCTGCACAGTTTATAAATACTCAAATACATACAATGCAATACCTACGTGTCAAAGTAACCGAGGAGACGCAAGGTATATACGTTACGAGATAAGACATAAAATAGCTAAGGTAGAGCAGCATAATAATGGTGTAGATTAGAACGCAGCTCAACTTCATTGCACTCTGTGTCTGACGCATTGGTGTCTCACAGTTCAGTGTTGACTGAGCGGGAGGAGGAGCTTTAAACATTGTCAGATACAATTAAATAGAATTTCATGCATTTCATACTCCCTCTGTATACTGTATTAGCTTCATATTACATGAATTCTATTCCATTGTTTTGTATTGTTTTCTGTCTATTAGTTGTATGGTATATTGTATCATGTTGTATTGTAGCTTATTGTTTTGCAATGCATTGTATATTGTATCGTATCGTATCGTATGCGACCATTGAGGTGCTTCGTTGGCATGACCTTCGATGAGAGAGACTTCCTTGATGCGAATGGCGACTGCGTTCTCAGCAACGAGACGATATTCACGGAAGTTGTCCGATGTCACGTGACGCAGATAAAGCTTCGTCTCCAGGATTCCGTCCTCACGAACCTATGTCACAGGAACGCACGACATTACTTTGTAAAAACATAATAATTATATAAGCTACCAGCATCTGGTCATATAAGATCTTCGGCTGTTTTTAGATAACGGATAGAAAGAGTGGGCAATTTAGTAGCGTGGGCATGGTAATTTAGTAGCGTGGGCAATTTAGTTAGCGTGTGGCATGGTAAGTTCAAATACGGTAAGTTATTTCATTACATTTGAAGATTTCTACGGCGCTCGTAGACGCTAATTAATAGGCCCTATGGTAATGGAACGTCATAGTTATAAGTAGCGTCAAGTAGCTCCTTTTAGGTGCCTCACAAGAGCGTTATCCACACGACGGAGTGTGTAACGCATAGGCCTACACACTAACCTTTAGGCAGTGTTGGGTAAACTCACATAAGAAATGAATTGACTCAAAACTCAACTCATGAACCTCAAAATGAGTTAACCTCGTTCTCAACCCCATCCTCTAGGAAATGAGTTAACTCAAACTCACTTCTTAAATGAGTTAACTCATAAACTCACACATGTCTCGTACTAACACGTTTTCCATCAAGAATAGGCGGTACGTCAGCCATGTTTTTCCTAAATATCTACAATTTACAAAATATGCTGTTTAGCTGCCAGTGTCTAAACACCAATAATTATAAGAGGTCGTTGATTACATCGAACACAATGGTAAGGAAAGTCGACGATTTCAAAAACTTCTTCGACTCCTGCGACCGTAGTCATGAACCACATCGCCAAACCGGCCTGTTTCAACATTCATCCATTCATTCATTACGGTGATTTATATAGCGCCCCTTCAATGCCACTACTCAGAAGCGCTCCCGACCCCAGCACGGGTGAAAAGAGAGGTTTTGAGGTGTGTGTAAAAGGTGTCAGATTGGACCCTAGGGAGCGAGCGCAGTTGCCGAATAGTGAGTTGAGTTTAAAAGTGAGTTATAACTCAAACTAAAAAATAATGCTTTTACTCAAACTCATAACTCACACTCTCTGAAGTGAATTAACTCAACTCATAACTCAGAGCGAGTTAACTCATACCCAACACTGCCTTTAGGCGTAGGTCTACATGTAGGTATCACTGATCTAAAGAAAGAGGCTTTCAGTTTGGAGACTGTTTGCTGCAGATGGTCGAATGCAACAGACAGCTCAGACAACGGAAGACTGTTCATAGACTCAGAGTTTGTACGAAAGGAGATTCTTCTAATCAATCAACCCATCACTGTTTGGCTACAGATGACCGTTTATTCTGAACGAACACCATTTTACGCTCTGCCGTTTGCAGATAACGATATGCGAGGTAGTCAACAGACGTCATACTTATTGGCTGTGCACTGACTAACCATACTCAGAGTCCAGTACTCGTTGATGACGTCACCCTCTGATACGGTCGTTCCGTTGACGTCGATCAGCCAGAAGAGTGACGTCACTTCCGGTCGTGCTCTGACTTGGCAACAAATGAAGACGTTTCTGTCGCCGAGTGCAGCAGATGTTGTCTCGCAAGTGATTATGGGAGCATCTGTGAAATCGAAACCAGTTTCATCCTGTTTGGGGTGGTACACGTTGCCGAAGCTAGATCACCAACCCCGATTAGGCTTATCACAATCCCAGCTCGTACTGATTGTTAACTCGACGAATTTAGCACTGTTAGACTGAAACCTATGATTATATTATACATGCAGGGTGGTTACAAAATGTCCCACCTACGTTTTTGGCCAATATTTTTGTCAAAAGTGGGAATATTAAAATAAAATTTCTTAAAGCCGACAGCTAATTCATATTTACATACTATTGCAAAATTTCAGAAAAATATTTCATACAGAACAAAAGCTATTGCAACTTTTATTGACGTCACCCACTGTGTTTTATGGTTCAAAAACGTTTAACAGTTTTTTTGCTAATATTTCTGCCAAAAGTAAAAATCTATTAATGAAATTCTACGGTCTAAAGGCAGTTCAAATCGACATATAACAACCAAATTTTATCAAACTATTACAGACACAATAAATGTTACGGCACTTTTAGCGAGAACACCTCCAGTATTCTGACGAATCAAGAAAGTGTAGCACAACAAACGTTAAAAATAAAGTGCTGTAACTTCTGTTGTGATTGAAATATTTTGATAGAATTTGGTCATCACACGTACATATGAATTGCTTTTAGGCCTGTAAAATTTTAATATAAAATGTTTACATTGGGCGGAAACATCAAATGTTTTACATTTAGTGGAAATATTAGCAAAGACCTGTTAAGCGTTTTTTAACCATAAAAATCAGTGGGTGCCATCACAGACGAAATAAATAGCTTATAATTCGCAAAATGTGTCATCGAGACAACCAGCACAAATTCACAGTTTTAGACGCAAAACGTTGATCAGCACAATAAGTCTTTCGTGAATCCTTCTTTGGCATCTATGGACAACTTATCCTTATTTATCCAGGCTTGGGACAAGCACTTATAGAGGGGAACCAATGTCTAGATTATGTGATGTCCTTTATGTCGGAACATAAGAATATCGTCTTTCAGTTGCTAGTCCATCTTCGATCTAAACCTGTGCATTGTAATAACTTCGTATTGTTCTTACATTAGCCTAGAATCGACTATTTATAGCCGCCATGTAAATTGCAACAAGGTGGTCATAAAAATCTTTCAGATTTGTAACATAACATCATTGAAAGAGCGCAAGACGGTCAAAACAGAAGAATTTTGAACGCGGAAATCTTACACTGAACCCTGATTCCTGCGAAAGCGGAAGTCGACGTAATACCGGAAACGACTGCCGTGCATCGGATTCGCTTCCCGTCATCCTCTGCGCCAACCTTGAACTCGTGGCTCCATCTGTCCGTCGTGTACTGCATCAGTCGAAGTCCACGAACGCCGCTCATGAACGCCGTGTACGTCAGACCGAACTGATGGCTGACGTCATCGTCGTCGGGGTCAAGGGTTAGGGCGATCTGAGGCGGCGGGTAACCTCCGAAGGCAAGGCAGCGAAGTAAACTCGGCTGACCCTCTGTGAACGACAGGACTCTCGAATCGGACGGCAATGATGACGACACCAATGACGTCACGTTCTTAGTCTGCGTGATCAGTAGGCCTTGGACAGGAGCTACATGCAATAAATTCGCACCATCTCTGTGGCAAGCGTCCTCGTTGAAAAAATTAATGACACGGGAAGGCCTTTGACTTTAAAATTAGTATAAGCCATTGACGCATTATAAACAAGATGAATAGTTTTTGTGTGTGCCTGCTCTAAGACCTGCAGTAGGCCTACGTATTTGCTGCTAATCAGGGTTCATTCAGGGACTATAGAAATTTCAATAATTGTCCGATTTTCTTGAAACAGTACAAAACTACATCTGATTACAATTATATTACAGTTATATATATCGCCCCTTAAAGTTCATCCAAAGAGGGTTTAATGCATGCTGAACCGAACCTAGCAAGAAAGCTGTTTAAAACTGATTTCATCGCGATCAGGGTCGAACTGGCTTGCGAAAGCGGCCAGGGAAATTGGCTATTGGCGGCCCACGATGTCTATCACCACCCAGCAATAGGCCTAGGCCCCGTATTTTCTCATTTCTCTCCTTTAACCAGGGCCGGATTAACCTCTCAGAGGGGGCCCCATGCTAATTGTATTTGGGGGGCCCCGTGCTCAATATTTTTGAGGTTCCCATATCGAACTGCACAGGAAAAATGGGATACCTTGAAATAGTGCTGCGTATAAATAAACTTGTAGCTAAAATAAAATGATTAATAAATTATTCTGTACTAATAGTTCCAGATAAGATAATCATGCTTCTACAATCACGGGTTATGTTTATGTCGCTCGTTGATACAATTGACAAGAACGCTGTTTTCATCGAGCTTCATAAACAATGGTTTTATGGGCGCTATATAAATGCAGAGATGAAGGAAGACAGAGAATGGGACTCACCTCGTACAAAGATGTAGTTAGTGACGAAACCGAGAACTGAGTTCTGTGGTCCATTCACTTCACAAGTGTAGTTGCCACAGTCTTCGAGGCCGCTGGCTGCACACACAACGACAACGACAACGATGGCAGAACTATAAGCCCATGATAGGTCTATGGGGCACAATCGGAGCACTCGATATCTGTCACTGTCTGTGTGTATGTTCTTGTCTCTGTTTCAACCTCTGTCTGTGGCTCTGCATACACAGAGAGGATATAGAGAAGGAGTGTGTGTGTGTGTGTGAGAGAGAGAGAGAGAGAGAGAGAGAGAGAGAACGCTTGAGAGAGATACGATGTAAGCCTTGTAAGGCATGCAAGATAAATACAGGGTAAAAAGGTAACGTCCAACCACAGGCCATACGGCCCATTGGGAGGCTCCCATCCATTGCCATCTTGATACTGAGATGGCAATGGCCCATCTCTTTTTACTTGGCCCTGAGCCGGCAATGGACGAATCCCATAAAATGTTCCATTGGGCAAAATGATATTATTTGACAACCTTTATAAATTCCAGGATCAAATATTTCATTGACTTCCAAACTGTCAAATTTGAAACCTTTCTTGTGGCATTCAAACATAATAAAATCTAGCCAGATAAAAGGATATTATAACGTCTGGCGACTTTGGTGGCCATTCATCTGAACCAATAAATTCACTGACGTTGATGGCTATGCAGTCTGTGAGCCAAGACTCCTGCAATAACTTTTAATCAGATTCATCTATTCCACGATTTGCAATCGTGGTGCGGCGCTTAAGTTTGACTATTGATAATAAACCTGAATATTGAATTGCTTACTGAGCTGTCAATCACATAGACTACGCCATCAATGCAAAAATCATGCATATTATGCAATATGGCCTTTATTATATATACACTGTGTCCGGAAAAATATGGAACCCTACGATATTTGAGAACAATGGCGGCACTTCAGGGCGTTTCGTGTTTATATTTTCGGCGTTGTTTTTCCCAGACATTCGAATTAATACACGCAAAGTTATCTGTAAGTGTGATTTTTCCCGTCGACTATACCTTCGGGATTTCAAACGATGATCTTATAATTTGTTTCATCACACTATTTCGATGTTTTGCGATAATCTTATCCACTCGCTCATAGACATCCGTTATCGCTCAACGGCTAACATCAACTTATATTTTAGGATAAAATATCTGCTGAGATCTTTTAATCGATTATTATCTTATCTAGACCTATTATAGTTTTTCATCCATAGGCTATAATTATCGTAGGGTTCCATATTTTTCCGATCACAGTGTAGACAATCTAAAGGTCATAATACATATATTGGATTATTCATGCTTGTCAGATTGATGAGCGCCCTTGTGACTATTCAATGGAACATGACAGCCCTATAGGCCAGCCGGGGTTACACTTTAGTGAGAAGTAGCCAACAATAGTTGCCCAGCGACATAGTCTGCGCTAGTTTGAACCTGAATAATTTGTCTAGAAGGAAGCTCACAGTTGATGTATAGTCCAAGGACGTATTTGTATGGTTCCGGTACGAAGGTGACCTTGAAGCGACGCTCTGACTCGAAGGGTTCGAGGATGTTGCCCATCATGTTGACCTGCATCTCCTCCTGGTGCTGGATCTTTCGCCAGAGGACCGGATTGTCGAATAGGTTGAAGTTTTCCATGTAGAACTCACACGACAGACGAATCGTCTCACCCGAATTGACGACATGAATTCCACCACGTGACAGCATCCGAAGAAAACATCCTGTCAGCAAATAAATATCACAGCGCTATACGAACGATGTGACGTAAGGTTAGCAAAGGTTACGTATGGCAATGTACGGCAAGGTATGATAACTTGACAAGATATGGTATGGTAGAATTTGGTATGGTGATGCATGACAAGGTATGGTAGACCCTAAAGCATGATTAAAAGTATGGTTTGACAAGGCATGGTTCAATGTACAAGGTGGACCAAAACATGACCCGGATTGACCCCTACGATGTTTGCTAATATTTCAGTCAAAAGTAGAAAGTTTCAAATAAAAGTTTGCACACTAAAAGGTAGCTTATAGATACAATCATAGAACTGCAAACTTTCACCAGAATATCTAAAAGAAAACGAATGTTATACAACCAACTTTTAGTGAGCCCACTCTTTTGTTTTTTTCATGATTCAATAATGTGTAACAGTTTTTAGGTAATATTTCCGCCAAAAGTAGATATTTCTAAATGAAATTCTGTAGTTCATATTTGCATAACGGCCAAATTCTAGCAAAATATTTCAAATTCAACAAAGCTACAGCACTTCTAGCAGGTCAACCTTCTGTATTATGATGATACAAAGACTGTAACGAAACAAAAGTTACAGAAAACGAATTATTAATGTCGCATTTGAAGTAATTGTTATTGATCACGTTTACATTACTCCCGTCAGTATCAAAGAATTAGGGGGGCCTAGCTTTGATATTGGTAAGCTTTAGGCCTATGTATATAACATCTCAACTTGTGTTCAATTTGTCTACCACCAGTATGTTGTAAGATAAGAGATGGTGAAAAGGTAAATTAAATTTGAAAACATTTTTTTATTCCCGTTTAAAACATCGATCAAAAACATGTATACATTAGCAAAAATTACCAGTGACAAGTGGAACACCCAGAAGGGTTCCAGAGCCCACTGAGTAGGGTTAAGGTACGACAGGTAATTGCACTGTATGATATAGGGTATTGATTATATAAGGTAGCTCATACATGTAATCGTCCAAGACGTGGAATGGCAGCGACTCACAAGGAGATAGATGTTAAGGAGATGTTAAGACATGTTAGGATACATAAGAGACATTTCGATATTCTAATGAATCAACATCTCTGACATCGGTTTCCATTTCGAGACAGCTGCGCTCTCAATCAAAAACAACAATAAGCGCCTCAATGTAAATGTCAGTGCGTTGGACGCCTTTCTTCGACCTGGAAGGGGGAAAGGAGGCCGGAAGAGAGGAATAGACATCTCAGGGATATGATGAACGAAGCAAATGAGAAGGCGAGCGAAAGGTCATCTGCGCCGACGACGTTGAGCAGATGAAAGAGAAATGACGCAGGAAGGAGTCAAAAGGAAAAAGCACATGCGCTATATGAAAAGAATTGCGAATAAAGACAGAAGCAGGAGACGACGGATCTTGTGACACCTTCACTTACATATAAAAGCATTTGCACTATAAGTCTTATACCATACAACCAATCAAGCAATCTTCTAAGTATACCAAGTAATATTCTAAGTATAGGCTTGCCGCTCATGCAGGATATACGTCAACTGTAAATAATTTCAGTAGCAATTGAATTGGTGAAAAGTTCGATTATTCAAAGAGTGCAAGTTGGTGCAGTGAAGGAGGAAGACCATTCTTCAGCTGTGACAATATTATTCACTGTTCACTTTCGCTCCATGATCAACAAACACAACAAATGTGAAGCTTCGTCTCTTCGCCCACTTCGCTCTCTTTCTAGATCTGATCTTCTTGGGCCTCGTGCTCGAGCTACTTTTGCTCAGACTCGTGGGGTGGGTCCGTAGCTTAGTGGAGAGAGCGGCTGGTCGATGAGCTAAGTACTGATCTGGCGACCTGATAGGTCAGTAATGTTAAGTTTCTGATAGCTGCTGGTAGCGCTTTTCTGTTGTGTGGTTCGTCTCGTGTCAGTTGGAAAATAAAATCACCGACCCCCACTCCTGGTTTGGCAGTAGCCTACCAGAAGCGTTCCAGCACTCAGGCCATTAGTATAAGGCGAACCTCCTGTAAAGTCGACCTTCGTGTCGTGCTATGCGGACCGTATTTCGTATAACCTGTTTTCTATGATACTGCGTTCTTGTCAATATGAATCTATTAAGTGAATATTATTATTAATATTTATTAATTTCTTATCTTAATTAAAATGTTTACAAATTTCACAAAACTCAGTAGAGGCGACCGAGATAAAGATGACATAATCTGATCTTATTATCGTTGATCGATTGTTTCTTTGCTTAAAAGGTGGTAGTGGCTTTGGATCTGGAACACAAGGAATACACGACAACGATTGGACTTCTGACGGAGAGCAAGTGCCAAGAATTCATGCAGTATGTTGAATCATATGTTCTCACACAACTTTTGCTGCATTAAATGGAAAAGTCTGCCTACGGTCCGATATCATTTATCCCTGTTCTACGCCACTTAATAACAGAGGTAATATAATAATACTAATTATATGAGTAATGGCGTCGATGGCTAATTTTTCTACTAGGAGGGTGGTAAGAAAATAAACCAGGGTAAGCAGAAGAAAATGATCTCAATTTGAACAGTGTCGGCCTATCCACTGTAGGCTAATTTATATGATCATATATTCCGTAATATTGCTTCCTAAACGTCTTCACACAGTGCATAGGTTTTTAATTGACGGCATGTATGCTTTAACTTTATCATGATCATAAGTTTAAAATCTGTACTCAAACGACGGCATGAGTCACCCGCTTATTACAATAGCCTATAATCAATAGATTAAAAATCTACGCTTTCTAGATTCTATTCCGATGGAAGACTTCCAATGAAAGCATTTCCAGCGTCTGCGCTGCCGCAAGGTCGCTAGAGGTCAATGCATCGTACGAGCTAAGAAATCGACAAATTTCGTAGCAAATGGTAAATAATCTGTTAACTTGCTTTCAAAGGACTAATGCTTTCAAAGGACTAATGCTTTCACAAGACTTCAATTTTCAAAGGGTATTACAACGGATTCTGAAGAACAATGAACCAACGTCCACTGGCTCTTATAACATCTGGCCATTTTCAAATATTTAAGTCTACACGCATCTAATTATATAAGTTGGCAAATGTTGCATCGTTCGTGCTTTAATCTACGGCTGCTGCGTCATCCAACAACAACCACCATCAATGTCTCTATCCATGCAGTGTGTGCTACATGTACTTTTTCCTCTTGACGTTCTTGTGTTCTTACCTGGCACAAGAACGGGCAAAACAATTAACGTCGTTATGTCGATATGACATGGTTCTGGTGGAAAGTTGGTCTCTGTGATTTTCATGTGTCTTGACAAAAGAGAAATGTCGGAGGTCAGCATTTGAATGATGATGATGAAAGAATCTTTAAAGGAACGTTATGCTTTCATCATCATCCAGCACATTAAACTCACAACACTAGATTTTGTGCTTCTGCTTCTTTTGTCAATAACATGATTACAATAATGTTGGTACAGTAATTACGGCAACGACAATGAGGATGATGATAATGAAGACTACTACGACGATTATGTAATCAAGTAAAAGTTGATGATGTTACTGCTCTTGTTTTCGATAGGCCTACTTATTTCTGCACTGGTTACGATCGTAGAGAAGCGTTTATCATCGACGACTTAGCTGCCAATGATGAAGATGTAGATGACGACGATGTGACAATGACATCATACACACTCAATGCATCATAAAGTTAAACATCTTCGTCCTAATTTCATTTTAACTCTCAATTGTTTGCTTTTACTTTTGCAATTCACAGGTTCATGATGGAATCAATGGACCCAGAATTTCTTCACGCATCGACGAACACAATTACTCCCTTCATTTGACATGGGAATGCTTTCACATTTAGTGCTTAATTAAGTAAATTTGCTAAAAGCCCGTCTTTTCCAACTCGGCAATTAACACATTAACTTTCATTATAAATTACAGTTTTAAATTAACAGTGAAAAAGAATTATCTCCTGATGATTTAAATTAGTCAGTTATTTGCTTCTGGCGGCATGAAGTTTTGTCTTTTGTCAGAAGTTAGATTCAAGTGTTTCGATACAACTGTCCGGATAAAAACCGAGGACACACAACACACGCACTTAAATAGACATCAAAATCTTAGATACATTATCACAACACAGAATTGAGATAAATACACTTATAGCAATCCTATGAAAAACTATCTAAATACATCGATCGAACTACCAAACAGTCCTCCAGAGGTTGCTTAAGAAGGAGACAGAGTAGAGATCTCTTGCCAATCCAAAATGACAGATATTTCAAGGAAAGCCTACGATGGAGGAACTCATTCCGTGTCTTTCGTCATCCCACATTGCTAGCTATGGAGTCCTCTTCACCATTGCCTGGAAAGAGAGAGACCAGGCGACGGTGCACAGAGGGTGGGTGATTCCATCGGTCAGCCACCTAGTCTGTCTCCGACTTCTTCCACCTGGAGACGATCAGCGCCTGCTTGAGGATGACGTGGCGCAATGAGGCCGATGACCATCCGATCCCTGACGACCTCTGCTCGACGGTCTGGGCGCTCCTCCCTGACGAGTCCTCGTCCACGTCGTCTGCCTCCGTGTGTATCTCCATCTTCTGAACGATCAGACGCAGCAGGTCGTAATGCTTCTTCATGTCATGTGACATCTGCTTCATCCTGCACACCAACATACACACACACAACTGTTTATCAGACTGGGAAAGGAAATAAGGAATGAACTGGATTCGAATCCTTAAAGAGTTGTCTCATTTGAAAATGTAAGCAGCAGATGTATGAACAAAAAATTACCTGCATTAGATGCAGACAAGAAAGCTATGAAAGGCTTTGGGCAGTAGTTATAAATGGATGTAGAGCAGATAGAGGCCTGCATAGCCAAACGTCAATTCTATAAATTTATATTTAGCAAGAATGAATGTCATAAACACATACATGTACTGTGATGTACATGCATAGAGAAAATCATACCGAACAGAGGATACAGCACTTTAGTGGCGACCGTCACCTGTTGCAGAGAAATAGGTGCACGTGATGCACTGGGATTCAAATCCCAGACACAGAAGTGAATGCAATTAACTTGACATTTTATTATCGCGTGTGCAACAGAACTATTCAATCAATTAGTAGGCCTATAATATTTCAGAACGATTTCTTAGAAGGCGAAGAGGTCGATTGGTTTTGAACGGCACCTCTGCTTCTGTCTGTTCAGTTCGCTGTATAGGAATGAGTTGCACTCCATCGTGTTATCCTCCTGGACCATGAAATTCGTCTCACTTGGAGTTTCATGTCTTCTCTCCAACAGTAATCGATTCTTCACCTGAAACTCAAACGCAAATTTACACAACGGTTGTAGGCTTACGCACAAAATTATGAGTTCAAAGACTTTCCAAAGTATTATTGGGGAAGTATATCTTGACAGAGAAGTATATTAATTAGGCTTAATTAGTTAATTGTCACTTGTCCTGAAATGCAACATTAAATGAGTCGGATTTGGACCCTTCCATTTTAGTTGCTATTGTTTCCCAGAACACGCTATGGGTACTGTATGTTCTACAGTCGTTTAGAGGCTGTTCTCTTTGACAGTTCTAGAGACGAAACTCAAAAGCACCTCTGAGTGGTCACAATACAGATCGAGTTGCTATATATAGATAATCGAATGAATGAACGGAAAGATAGGCGATCGTATCTTTCGAACTCACATTCTGCCAGGATGAACATCCGCGATTAGGATAGATTTTGACGAAAGGCTTGTCAACAAGTTTCAGCAGACGACTTGGTATTTTCTGCTCCAGTTCTGTGTGTAGCTGAACCTAAACGCAAAGCCATTGGCGCTCATCAATCAACCAATCAATCAATCAATCAATCGTGGTATTGATGAAGAAATATCTATTAGGCCGATATAGACCCATGCCTATTACATCGTACAGGCTATAGGCCAAATAACAGGACATATCCATACACTTTTAAATTACTTGTAGCGCTAGTCTGGTTCTTCTTGGACGTGATTTAGCGAAAGATGTGAAATGGAACTATATAATTTTGCATAGACACACATGCAATGCATGTAGATAAAACGGCGTGTTGTTAGTTTACCTGCATTGCGATTCTCTTCAGACGAGCATTCTTCTGAATAGCCTCAATGTCGCCAACAGCAAGACCAATCTATTGGGACAAATCACCAGCAAACAATCTCTTACGATGACTCTTTTATTGTACTCATAGATGAAGATAACAGGTAATAGTTTGAAATCTCATTTTAAATAGAGGATCGTAAGAAGCAGAAAACCTCAAAACCCTTTATGGTACAAAGCGGACATCAATGTAGCCAGAACGCTAATAAAGAAGGGCCCAACATAATTACCTGAATAATAACTAGTTCCTCAATCATTATCTTTTCTATTCCAACTGCATAACACTCGGCAGAGTTTTCCATCAGATTCTATGTGTATGACTTCATCTCCTTCAGATATCGATCTGTTTTCAGTTCACTGATATTGCATCAATCGGTTGATGGCGACTTCATATTATGTTAGCCTACACAGTTTTAAACTATAGTCTGTATGCAGAGCCGTACTAACCCATGGCGGGCCCCTAGGCTTCGAGCTTCTGTGGGCCCCTCTACGTGACGAACCCCCGGCCGCGACTTTCGTGCTCTACTTTCGTACAATTTACGAAATGGCCTCAAAGCAGAGAAAAACATTCTCTTCTATGAGAATGAATTACATATTTTCTATTATTATTCAAATTAAAACAAAAAATTTTTTATTTTCATTTATAACAAATAAAAGTCAAATATTATTGCTGTTGATGGGCCCCTAGGCTTTGGAGGGCCCCTAGGCTTCATCCTCGTCAGCCTTGTGGGTAATACGGCCCTGGCTGTATACTGTATAAATAGGTCTAATAATTAGTTCGTGTGTTTTACGTACCAGGAGGTTGATGAGTAGGATCGGCATGAGGAGGATAAAGAAGACGAGAATAAAGAAGGCCATCGATGCGTTTGGAAGTTCAGAGCCTGAGAGAGGAAGCACCCAGACATCACGGTAGTCAATGTTGCCCAGCATCATGATGACCGTACTAATGATCGATAGCATCGGAGTTGAGAATTGGGCGGAATTCTGTTCGAAATAGATTTCAAAAGCCGACGGAATTAATTCTTGCATTTCAGGTTAAATTATGTAAAGTCGACAGTATCCTCAGCTAGGCCTATATCGTGTCTATCTGGCCAAAACGATTGACATCGTGTGTATAAATTAGAAGCGTTATTACTAACAACGTTACTGATGAATGTTGGTTTTTGAGAGCAGTATTATAGTATCATGCCATTTTAAAGGCTCCTCAGATGTACATTATGCGTAAAGTAGCAGCAGAGCCAGAGACAACAATAATTATAGTGATGCTGCTACCAGAAGCAATAACTAGGCTAAGTTACAGTGTAAGCCTACGGTAAGTGTGTTTCAATTTTATAGTCGCGTTCGCTATTGAACACAAAGAGAAGCAAACATCTTAAGACATCTTTCTACTATAGGCCTACTGGTATTTAAATTGTTCAATAATTATATTTCCGACAAGTATTATATTTACTTTCAGATTCAGATCAGGGCCGGATTAATCCATGTGAAATACATGTAGTCTGTGTGCAGCTGCACAGGGGCCCCCACACTTTAGGGGCCCCTACAAAGTCAACTTTATTTTAAACATTTCACTTCAAATTATTCGAAAATACTCATTTTAATGCACACAACTTTCATGGCCTCTAGTATTAAAAACGTCACCAAACAACACTTCTGATATACTGACAACCATCTAACGACCGGAAGAAGGTACTGGCTAGTATGGGAATTTACATACCGGTGGTTGTTAAAGTGTTAACTTTATATATTTTAATTTAATGCTCTAGGCCTACTAATAAAATACCTGTGATATCAAGATTAATTCAGGGAAATTCAATTTTATATTTAAAAAATACCTCACCATTTCTTATTATTTTATTCCTAATTCTTCTATTTAAACGAATACAATATCAGTTAGGTTCAAACATGAAAGAAATAATATCTAGGTCATAAGCAACCATTTTATATATAATTTTTATTATTATTGTTATCCTAAAATCAAGTCCTTGCCCGAAAAATTAATATTATATTTGTTATTATACAAATTGTTTAATAATAATTGCGTCCTGGCAATGTCTCAGAGATGCAGATGTAGTTTCCCCGCTGC
>JAQFXW010001111.1:0-15747 GCA_034693945.1 Dendrobaena attemsi | reverse complement strand
AAAAATATATTTTTGCGTATTTTATTAGGTAGCAAAAAACCTTGACAAATTGCAATTAAAATTTACTTTGCAGTGATATTGTGCTAGATACGAAAATGGCGGATTGCTATTTTTAGTTCATTAATTGCGTGGCCACCACAAAACTGGTTAACAGGCAGCACCGTGAGTCGACGTACTGTGTAATTATATATAGGCCTACTGTGGGCCTACGTAGCCTACTGTCGGTGACGCTTACAATGTCTAAAAACAGACACGCGACGAATGCTTCTACCGGGTACGACTCCTACCCTGATTCTAGGCCTATATTAAGCGTACTGATAATTAGGTCTAGTTAATAATAATAATTTATTATAGGCCTACTGTGGTAATAATTAGGCCTATAGTCATTCACACGATTCACTCTTCGCTCTTTGCAACCGATCATCCTGGTGCTTGACGTGACAGGATACCGGTGGCGCCACCATTCGACTAATTCGCGTAATATTATAACAAAACAATATTGTTACTGGTCCGTTATAAGTTGGGCCCAGCTGTGATTTTTCGGTCAAATTGTAAAAAAGAAATTATCGTTGGCCATGGATGAAACGTGGACGCTTATTTTGTTGTCTTTGGCAATGTTGATAGGCTGCTATTTGGCTGGATCCGTACCTTTAGCGTTCACAATGTCCGAGGCAAGCATAGTCTCCCTTGTGTACAGACTAGTTAGCTATTGTGCTGTGACGGTCTTCTGAAGGTTGAAGTTTTGTCAACCCAAAATCCTTATAATAATGACAATGAACTTGTATAGGCCTAGTGTGACTCAGCTTTCCGTAATGCGTTTTGTGCATAAAGAAATCGTTTTAAATTTATTTCTATTATAAGGATTTTGTAGTTCCTGGAAACTCTTTGGTATATTCGCTTTATTGGCTGGTCGGCAGCAGGGTTAGGCAGGATGGTAGAATAAAGTAGATAGGTAGAAAAAGAGGGTGTGAGTGAAGGTAATTGGTAAAAATAGTTAAATATTGTCCTTAGTCCCTAGGCCTATACATTTTCATTGTCATTATTATAAAGATTTTGAAGTTCCTGGAAGCTGTTTGGTGTATTCCATTTTATGGGCAAGAGAGCAGGTGGGTTAGGCAGAGTGGTAGAAAGAAGTAGATAGGTAGAGAGAATGAATAAAACTAGTTTTTAGGCCTTATTGCATCAACGAGTGCTTACTAGTGTGAATCAGCTTTCCGTAATGCGTTTTGTGCATAAAGAAATCGGTTTAAATTTATTTATAATAAATTGGATATATTGTTGGGTTGCACTTTTATCAATGCATCTTTTGCATTGCCTTGATTTAATTTTTTTCAATTTATAAGGAATGATTTATTGTAAATATATTTCATGAATTGGTGATTACGCGATCGGTACTTTACCGAGGTTCCAAAAACACAACGACATACACCCTATATGATCAAATATTGTGTATGCGAGGCTGCGATACAATAGGAGTATCATTGGATCACTCGACGTCACAACCTGCCTACAGGTGTAATGTGTGTATTTCAGGAGAAGCTGAAACTCATTACAGTACTTGGAGCAGGACTTCTCGTAGGTACTGCTCTAGCAGTGATCATCCCTGAAGGCGTACATGCCTTACTTTTTCCTCCAGAAGCAGGTAACTATTTGGTATTTATTATGTTAAAGCTATGCGTATTAGAAGCGCACAATATTAGTTTGTGTTCGTTAGCTGTTTAACCTGTTAGTCATATTGTGATTACTAATAAAGAATTACAATTTATGCAACAATTCAGAATACCTATTTGGGTTATCATGAAGATTGAGTGCCTCCACATATCAACAATATGGTCATCACAGGCTTTACTGTAATAGATTGCTGCATCCTGCCAGCTACATCTTGGAATATGATATACTAAGTAAGTAAGTAATGAATACGAAATGGTTACATGGTGCATGGTATGGCATAATGGCAGACCACGCATTGCGCCGCATAGCTACAGCAAAGCCACTGCAACTGCCAAATAGTTTGAGTCATTTAAATTTGTATGGCAAGCTTGTTTATTTGTAGAAAGTTTGAATAGTGATTATTTATCTTTCTGGTGGAATGCCACGCATCACAATCATAGACAATGATGAAATGCTAAGTGTCCCTCTGAGTAGGCTCCTGGAAGTGCCGATAACATATTTTCGAAATGAATGAATGACTGTATATGAAAAGAATATTTAGACAGCTTTAGGAGTGGTAGACTATATGCATAGAATTTCTTGTTGTTTTCATAACATCTTTTTCACTCAAGTTTCATTGTGTTCTATTGTAATAACAGATGGTCTTCGTGATATCATTTGTGTTCATTACTTACTTACTTATTATATTACATTATAATATGAATGTGGCTTTTGGAAGTCCATGACAACCATGTTGTTGAAATGCGGAGACATAATCTTCATGATTACCAATTTTTTGTATCATGTACAGTGTACACTTGTACAATGTACAGGCATGTCTGTATGTCTCACCGAGCAAGTGCTCGCAAACTGGGCACTCTATCAATGTGAATTTTTTAAAACATCCTCCTGCAATTTCCTTTAAAAATTTCCTCCTGCAAATATCTAAGCCAACTTGACTATTTTCAGCTTAATCCATTGTTTAAATTCCAAGCTATTTTGGGTTTCGAAGCAGTTAGTGACTATGGTTGAAAAGTTTAAATTGAAAAAATAGTTTGTCATGGATACACACGGCCCAAAGATGCTGTTCAATATGCAAATTAAATAGTACTAGTTTTCGATATCAGTTATTAAAATTCTGTCATGTATGCAGTGTCTTCAGTACAATAATACAATACTTCAAAGTGCACAAAATGAAAATTTCGTTGCTTTTCTGACATTATCATGTTTACCTGTTTAATATTATTAGTAATTAAATTTTGTTAAAATTGTCTTCTTTTCTTGTGTTTTGCGAAGATGAAACTCATTTATGTTTCCATTTGATTTTTTGCATGATGCAAAATAGTTGTTAGATTTGAGTTAATTTCTTGGATGATTTGCAGCTCATCATCATCTGGCTGCAAAGAGTGTTCAAGCTCGTACACTGAAAGCTGATGTCCATGAACCTGCTGCGGCACCTGACAAGATTGTAGAAGATGCTCATGACGCCCATGATCACGACCATGGAACCGAACTGCACAGTTGGATTGGAGTGGCTCTCGTTCTCGGTTTTGTCTTTATGCTCCTTGTCGATCAGATCGGCGGAAGTATTCACTCACGAACGTCAGGAGGTCAGACAAATAATTGAACGATTATCATAATCATTATTGTAGAAGTTTTATATGGTGCCCCTTCAGGGCAATCTACTCAGGAGCGCTTCTGGCCCAATCAACATTGTTGTGTTTTGAACGTTGTGATTAAATTGCTTGTAGAATGTTATGTAATCATTATCAGTTCAAAGTACGGAATTGAATAAGCAAACAAATATGTTTAAGGGTTGGAATTACATGTGTACCTCAAAGATTTTGTTTACATCATGCTGCAGAAAAAATAAGCTTGTGTTTGTATGTATGGCAGCATGTCACAAACAGTGCTGAACATTTCCTCTGATCCACAAAACTGTAAACTGATTTCTCCAACCAACATTGGTTTCGATATTTTGAGCGGAGACCGAGTCAAGTAGAGGGAGGGGTTAGACGAAATCATGCATTGGGATACATAATGGTCATTAAAATGATTATCAGCTTTTATTGGTTGTTAAGATGACCAAGGTTTTTGATTTTGTTATTAAAGCAATGTATGATTTTCTGCGGCATTATTTGCACTAATAAATATCTTGGCTTTCAAACCATTACTAAAGGCTTAGCATTTTCATGAATTAATTAATTAATTTTTATTTATTCACACATTTCTATACCGTTCCTTCAAGTCTCCTACTACTCAGAGGCAGTCCCGACTACAGCCCGGAGGTGTGTCAGAGTTTACACGCCAAAGCATGTAATTGATGACATGAGCATTATTGTACTGATAATGCAGGTATAACTCATCATTCTGGACTATTCTCAAGGGTTAAAACGTTGTGAGCTAATGCAAACAAAAATATATTTTCAGTGATTTTTCTCTTCAGATGCATCCAGTCGTAATCGAATTACAGCTACGCTTGGATTGGTCGTTCATGCTGCTGGTGAGTCAGTCAGTATTTTGTTTAGAAGAAAAACAATTTTCAAGGTGCAGAAAGGTAGCTCAGCCATCTTATAAGGAGCTGATGGATACATTTTCATGACCCTATAGAAGGTTGATTGTCTCTTTCACTCTTATCTTTCGATTTGTAGTGACAGATATTGGATAGATAGCTTCATCCTTTTGTTGAACTATTTATTGCCACAAGTGGAACAGATAAATCACATCTGCTGCTTGACATCGCAGAACTGGAATTGAAATAATGATATGTGCAGTTGACAAATAAAGGCATACGCCCATGTACAATTTTGTAAATTGATGTTATGATGATGTTGATGTCAAAGGCGATGATGATAATTATTATGATTTGTAGAGTTCACTTTGACTAACACTAAACATTTGAATTTAAACTTGTAGCGGATGGTATTGCACTTGGAGCGGCTGCTTCAACGTCTCAAATGCACGTCGAAATGATCGTCTTTGTTGCCATCATGCTACACAAGGTATGATGAATTAACTGCTAATTATACAATTGACACTTTAGCGACAAGACTCGCAAGAGGGTGTTAAAAGAAACCAATCCATGTCTTAGTCAAGGTGTTCAAGAGCTAATGGTGGTGCTGTTGGAGATAGAATTATTACTGCTAAGTGCTAATATAACTTAAAACATAGTCTTTACTTTCCTAAAGAATCATGGATATTGCCTTGGATGATCTCTTACTCCAGGCAATCTCCACTCTTGCATGCAGATTACCTGGAGAAGGAACTCTTCCAAGACGCAGTCACTGGATCGTGATCTTGGGAATGTCTAAGACTCTAAGGCAACATGGTTTTGACAACATCTGGTTGTGAATTACAACATCGGTGGACAATGTTACTGTGGATGATATTGAGTCTTATTGACATGCCTCTGATTAGAGACCTTAGATTCAACACACATCTTGAACATTTTCTATGCATTTCAATTGACTGATTAATTTCAAAAGCAATATTGGTTAATCAAAGAAGACGATTAGTACATGCCAGAATCAATGGCTTGAACTTTGAGGCCTCTATGCTGCTAGTTACTGAGATAATTATCTGCTGCAGTGGAAGAATTGTATTCGCATGTTGCTCATTAGTAGAATGTTGTTTTATGCTTAGTAACAATCTGTCTATGTTATATGGCATCATTTAAATCTGTTAACTTCTGTGTTGCTTTAAGGCACCCGCTGCATTTGGTCTTGTATCGTTCCTCATGCATGAAGGATTCGACAGAAATCGAATCCGCAGACATCTGCTCATTTTTGCCCTTTCTGCTCCTGTCCTGGCGATCCTTACCTATTTCGGACTGAGTCAGGTCAGTTTGGAATTCTGTTTCAGTTGTAACAGAGATATACATTTATATAGCACCATTCACTACCCTTCATGGACTTGTACAAATGCTGTGAATTGTCACATTTACTATTGCAGATCTGTTAATGAAATATTCAGTTTTGACGAAACTTTCACTCTTCTTTCATGTCTTTACTCCTTATTTGATTTACACTCTTTATTAGAGAAACATTTATTGATACAAATGATTGACATAACAAAAGAAGTTAGAACAACACAACAAAAGAGTGACAAATTGGATAATTTCACAGATCGTTGTAACTGGAGAACCTGGTTCAAAATCTGATAAGACAGGGAAATTGAAGTCAATCTACAGTGCAATTCATAAAAAAGATACCCCTGGGTTTGTTGCTAATATTTCGGTCAAAATATTTCAAACACAACAAAAGTTACAGCACTTTATTTTTAACGTTTGCTGTGCTACACTTTTTTGATTCATCAGAATATGATGGGTATTAAGTGAATTGAAAACAATGAGTGACATTGGTCTTTGCAGAGAAGCAAGGAAGTTCTTTCTAACATCAATGCTACGGGAATTGCAATGCTGTTTAGCGGTGGCACCTTCCTCTATGTTGCAACGGTTCATATCCTGCCCGAGCTCGCCCGCTTTGGTGTCCAGACCCAGACGGCTCTCCCCGATACTGTCATCTCAGTACACGAACACCACGGTTTCAGCAAGACGGAGCTAGTCGTCATGGTAACTGGTTGCATCCTCCCTCTCATACTCGCCCTCGGACACAGACATTAGATCGAAGCACAGCGCCTGAGAATTTCAGTTGGCACTCGATTGCGATACGTTTAGACGAAAGCGATTTGGTGATTCTCGGACAGAAATCACAGCTACATAATCTTAATAATATTGCGTATAACTTGCTGTGGTTTAGGTCTGTCAGAACAAGGAATATGGAATGATTTCGTGTGAGAGTAACTATCGGAGTGTAACTGTTCACGTGTGGACAGTTGCTGCTGTGATTTATGTTTTAGAACTGTTCTCATTAATACGGTCAGTGAGCACTGAGCACTCCTTATAGCGCTACTCAGGGTTCAATTACCAGTATGTATCGAAAGGAAACGTCCACCTTCTACTAGTTCAGATTATTTCTGAAAGACATACAATATTCCCATACTCTTCACAGCTGTCAAACACAAGTCACAGTGTGGTACTAGTTTTGGAACCATGTCAAATTGCATCAAAATCCTATTGTGACAATATTTGTAAAGCTCTGCAGTAAAATTAGATTCCAGTTTTCAGTTAAGTATATAACTTTTTGCATTGTATGGAGAAGTCAGTTTTTCAATTCTTCATACAGTGTGGCCCAAAAAGCAGGGTATCCAGTTATTTATCTAGATTACCGGTACATAATGTTTTGCTTTTAATATTTTAGTAGTTTATGAAGGTCTTAGTTTTTCTCATGACAATTACTCAATATTTTATACAGACACAGATCATGAAATTGTGTTTGTACTTGTTACATGCAATTGGAGCCTGCTTTTTGAACTATGTTCAGCGCTCGGGAATTGGCTGGTGCTCTGACTTGGCCTTCAAGTAGCGCTTTAGAAATTCGGAGTTTACGAACCATGGTGTAAGAAATTTTGTGACTTATTTAACCATTCCTGTTTGCCATTGTAATTGGTTAACTTCAATTATTCTTGTTTTGTGTGTTAAATTAAGTGCCACAAGTCAGTAACATGTAAAAGGAACTGTTTTGTCATTTCAATTGTCAAATTGATCTGTCATTCATCAGTTTGCTTACTAATGAATAATCATTGGTCAGTTTCATTTGTTGAATGATTTTGGTCAGCTTCAATTATTAAATGAATTGCTTTTAATTAGCTTGCTTGTCACACGAATAATCAATACCTCTTTGTGTCTATTCCCTAAAAATAGAGACAATTTCTGTGGACATATTGCAGAGACACTATGGTTCAACAATTTCTTTCTAATGCACACTTTTACATACATAGACGACTGTGCTTAGAAACAGTAATCAACCGATGTCTTTATTAGTATTATTAGTGGTGCTATTTAAATCTTGCTTTTAGTCAACGTTTTGCAAAATAAGCTCCCTGGAATTATCCACTCTGGTGGAAAGTAATAAATAAATGATGGTCATATGCACACAATCTGGAATTTAATTACACAGCAGTCATTCACATTGGAATAGTTCTATATACACACACACACACACACACACACACAGTAAGATATCTGGAGGTGCAGAATGAGGTAGTGCTCAATTGAAAAGTATGTTTGGAACAAGGGATCAGGTTAAGTTCTATGATGGCAGAGTTCTGATGAGTTTGACATCGTTGATCATTAATCACGTCATATCCTTATGCATTACGCAAAAGTTAAAACTTTTTGTCAAGTCTTCACTGTTGAGACTTGTTTCTTCTAGAAGAAATGTGTTAAACAATGAAAACTCACCAAATTACTTTCCTTTGGTTGTCAAATTCTTGGGATATATAATTACATATCCACCTAGCTGGTTACTATACAATTGATTTAAAGGCAATAATAGTAACAGTCGTGTGACTCTGCTCTCTTCCTAATTGACGATCACTACTGTAGCAACTGTCACCTGTAGTGCAAACTCGTTCACAGTTGCTGATGATATGTATAAACTACTTAATGCAGGCATCGGGTGCCTGGAAAATGTATATATTAAAAAAATTATGATTAAATCAAGGTGGTGGGAATGATTTCAAGGATCGATTGGTTGTATGTCTTTCCTTTGTATTTATAGCAAATGTTACACAAACAGTAAAGCTGTGTAATCAGGACATTTGTATTGCTGTCATGAGGGTAATTCTCAAGTTTTATTCAAATTATTGTGCACTTGGATAAAGCCTGCGGGCTAATGATGCTGATTTGCATACAAATCATTTCTTATTTAACACTTACGCAACAAGAGGGCACTAAACGTATGGAAAATTAAGATTTGAATCTTGAGCTACCAGAGTCAACACACACACAGCCCTTGCACAGCACGACATCCTGTCAGATAACAGCAGTGACGAAGGATCTCAGCCGTTAATAATAAAAAAGCTATAACAAGAGCATAATGATCACACCAATTATCACATAATATGCTTTTACATCAGTTCAACATGAATAGGAAGGGCAGGATGCAAGAGGATCAGTCATTGAGTTGAGATAACCTGCACTCAACAAAGCAGGTGCACTGAGAGACTTGTACTGAAAAGAAATGCCAAGAAGGCAACTGTGCCGTGTTGACAGGTTTGAGGCGAAGATTTCATTGGAAGTACTTTTATGACCAATGCCAAGAAATTGACAAGAAGGTAATACCATGTACATGTATGGTTCTATGAAAAGCTGATTGCTAAATTATTTAATAAGACAACTAACTCCTCTGGAAACTTCCAAGTTAAGTTTGCAAATAAAATTAAATATGTTATTTATGAAAAGATGATTGACAAATTACTTAATAAGACAACTAAATCCTGGAGACTACCAAGTTAACTTCGTAAATGAAATTACATATGTAATTTATTTAGTTACAGGAGTTTACAGTAAAAATGGCGATCACAAGTAACAATTGAAAACCTGCGAGTGTACAAAAAAACGAGTGTACAAAATAATACTACAGGGTCTGATATGGATGGACTGTTTGGAATGCCAGGAGAGCAGCCTGTTCGAAATCTCACATTGATTTTGGTTGAAGATCTCGATTAGACTTTTTGAGTTCTATTAAAACTCGGAAGACATTGCATAGCCGTTAGCCAATCATTAATCTGTGTCTTGTCATCAGCATTAAGACTGCTGGAATAACATAACTAGTTAGCAGTGAGAATGGTGTAATGTGATTACATTACGGAGGTGTACACTTTTAACGTACCACCTGCCAATTCTAACGTACCAATTCTGACATCAACTTCAAATAAAATGATCTTGCAAAGATGAAGAGAACCACTGTAACACTCCAAAAAATTATCTAATTTCGTTTTCTTGTAGGCACCTGGTATCAATTCATCAACGTTGGCCAAAACAATCGTGGCGACATTTAATGTTCATTAATTGCTCCTTTGAAGTCAATGTGTAAATAATTAAGTTATTCTCTTTGAATGAATCTTCTCTTTTAATCACTGTTTTGGTGATTGATATTTTGTCGCAGTCACGATTGGTTTCATTGCTATTTTGTGATTGTGTTTAGATTGTTGCTCTATGTTCACTGTTATCAACATAGTCTGATGCTGTCCGACCTTTTGGAAGTCGAGTGCCACCGATATCTTTTTAAGCTGAGGGCGGCAGCAGTAACTTAAAAGCAACGACTGAAAATTATTTTGAGTTTCTTAAATGAATTATGAATAACGATAATAAATAATCACATGTATGCATGGCATAATAGTTCAACACAAAAAGGAATATGAAATACAGCTAAGTGTTCAAACATCTTGATACTATATTTGGCTTTGAATAGTGCTGGCCAATTTAATTTTTTTATGACTTGTATTTTCACACAGTCATAATAATTATTGGTTAGTAAAAATGACCTGCTTGATGTATAATGTTAACAGCTTGATCTTCATTTGACCTTAATGCACAATGTCACCATAACCAGTCTAGCTTCTCAGCCACTGAATTAATTTGATCATAGATGTTTTATAAGAATGCGTTCTCGACATTTCACCTTCACCGCAGACTCTGACCTAGCACGATCTGTTAACAATTCCTTTAGGTGACTTAATGACCTAGCACGATCTGTTAACAATTCCTTTAGGTGACTTAAAAGCTGATCTGAATTTCATGGAGACTGATCAGGGTCACCCATATAGGAAAGACATCATGGCTTCTCCTGCCAAATGCTGACCTGCATGACCCAAGAGTAGAATCAAGATCATAACAATCTGGTTTGTCTTGTAGACAACTAGGGAACAAAAGACAGCAAACACCAAATGTTAACTCAAGACTTCAACATAACATACCCTTCTGTAATTTAAAACTTGGCATAATGCTACAACACATAAAGTTTGTAATGTATTATACATGCACTTTATTGTGTTTTAAAAATGCTGTATAAATAACCAGAAACACAACTGTGTACAAAATTGCCTTAATTAAACTATGAAATCTGCACACAAATGTGAACACTTACCCGGTACATTACATAAGTTTACATCCAATTTGTCAATAATGATTTTTACCATCCGACTATAACTTGGGTCAAAGACGTACGACACAATGGTCATCCACATGTGCTGCACATCCTCTTAAGAGATATAGTTCTAGCGGGGTTTGGAGCGGAGCCCCAGAAGCCAATTTTTTTTGATAGTTTGAAGCCAAATGGACATTTTTTGGTCTATTTTTACAAATTATTTTCGAACTGCACAAAACTTTTACAACTACACAACTTTTTAGAACTGCACATTTGTGTACAAAACTACAAATGCATGCTAAAAAACGCCCTGGTATAGGCCTACGCTTTATACCGGATCACAGGCCTACTCATTACTCAACAGTCTAAACTTTGAAGAGCTGGTAATGTGAGTATATTGAGAAAATATCTTGTAAATGTGTACGCCCGTATGCCCTTGTCTACCTGTAACAGCCCTGAGCCCCCTTGTGCACAATGGCCGTTGAGAGCATATCAACGTGTGTATTTTATGTTTGGTGTATGTACCACTATAGATCCACGACATAACCTGAGGAATTAAAAGTGAAGGACACCAATTAGAAATGGTTAAAGTTTATTCGGTAAGCGAGATATTTTTTTACTTTCTGTGCACGAATAGTAGCCTACACAGTACACACTGTCCAATTTACGTTTTTAAGAAGCTTGGAAGCCTGAATATTAGGGGGACAGACAGCATCGCTGTCCCCTACTCAAAACTTGTGGGGGGTCCCCCTCGCGTGATTTACGCCACTGCTTCTGGCCTTCATTAGGGTCTGTCCATTTAGTATGTACGCACAGAGGGCAGGTCAGCAGTAATGCATGTTTTGCGTATGCATCATGGGGGGGGTCCAGCTCTACCACATGTATGACACTTGCTTCAATCTGGCATAGGGCCTATGGAAATTTCCACAGGTTCTGCTACAGACTATGACTCTTTAGAGGCCAATACACTCTGGCTCAAGATAAGTGGATGCCTCATCCTTTAATTTGGCAACGACCGTGGATGGACAACCCAGACAGCAGTGCTTCTGCTGCTGCAACAGTTACACGTGACTTGGCTGTAACTGCTTGTCAGTACAATTCACTACAGGCTCTGTATATTGTTCTACTGGTGTTTCCTCAAGGCACTTTGGTCTATTATGGAGAGAAATAGCTGATAGTAGACCTACATTGTAAGCTTTTAATTCGTTCTGAACGGATTATACATTGACCGTTCTGTCTCGGGAGGGGGGGGGGGGTTATGTCAAATGTACGTACGCAGATGGGGGGGGTGAAAAATTATGCCTTCGCATGGGGAGGGGTAAATTTTGTCCTGATTTTTGCGCACATACTAAATGGATGGCCCCTTACCTGTTTTTGACTGAACTTCTCTGACAGATTAGTTTTTACTATATATGGCTTCATCTGATGAGATTTCAATCCATGCATTATGACAAAATCACTATAGAAGTCATCAGACTACACTGACTTGAGATTGACTCTGAGTATCAGTACTGTGTAATAATTTTGGTACCTTTGAATGTCATGTCAGAGGCACGAGACTACATGTACTTCAGCTAATGTTCCATCTAATGTACAGATTACAGTAAATTATAACTTTCCGAGTACCGTGACCTTGGCATATTTTAATTCTGTAAAACAATTAGATCTAAGAATCAGTACTCTGTGATGCTCTTAATTTATTATTTCATAATTCTGTGACACCTTAGGACTAGATGATATTCAAAGTATGATGATCAGCTTAAATAATGTTGCAAGTCATCATCATCATCATCATCAATTCCTGACGCCAGCCATTTGGCAGCGATGGGTTTGAATAAATGATCTCCATTGTCCTCGGTCATACGTGTAAAGTCAATTACTCCTCTCAGTGTTAGTCAAAGTGACGTTATGTCATCTCCTACATAGTCTATCCAGCGTAGTTGCAATGTTGCAAATACCAACAATTAATAATTGTCTTAGTACCTTTCAATGCTTTAAGAATTTTAGTCTTGCCACATTTGATTATGTTACAAGTACCCAATTACATTAATTAGGTTACGGTATGTTGTGAGTACCATATCAGTACCTTTAAGCGCTGTGAGATTTGATGTGAATGTGAGTACTTTGGTCAGCGGAAGATAGAGATAACCAAACGTTTGACCCCAAATGATTGCGGGAATTGCCAACAGCTTGCCAAAACTTGACACCACGAGAACGCGATGAATTAAGACAACGCTGAAACAAACAAAAGTTAATGCATAAAATTAAATTAAATATAAAAGAAGTCCTATGAAAAATAGCATAGGTGTCAGGATACTTTGTACATGCCAAGGCTGAGGCAACTGCTTTGGTTTGAATAACATTTGTTTAGATGAACAGATAGAATAGACCAACTGATTTAAGTGAGAATAGACCAACTGATTTGAGTGGTTTAGTGTCTGATTAATCGATTGAATCATTGGCTGCACTATTATTAATTTAGAATAAAAATTGTATACTCCTTTGTGAGGCTTTACTGCTACAAATCAAAACTTAACAGTGTTGTGTACTCCTGATACCTTGTTTCTAAAAGCAACTTTAGGACAATTGTTGAATTTCATGCCTTCGATTGTTGTGCCGCTTGTAGCCTTATATTTGGCATTGGCATTTAATCACTTGAAAAAACAACAGTATCTTATTTTAGTCTTTAGATTACCTTATTGGCTCCTACCAAACATTCATTCATGCTTCAGATTCAGGTGTACTATGTGTGCGATTTTATATTAAATAACTAAAAAATTAATAGTACATGCCACCTGGCTTTGGAAAACGGCTTCAGCTGATTCGGAGACAGCGGAACCGATGCGGAGCACGCATGGAGAAGGTTTAGCAGGAGGAAGACAATGCCACACAGGAGCATCCATTCTGTTGCCAAACAATACGAAATTGCATCTTCAATTAATTCTTCTCTGCTCTACTTCAATGTTAGCTAAGAACCACAAGAGTTGTTGAATTTATAATCAGTTGAGAAAGTTAATCCATTATTGAAGTGGAAGAGGATGATCTGAGTGGCTGACATCTCCCCAGAGAGGGATTTTAATTGAAGCCTCAAGGATGAATTCAGTATTCTTATTAAGAATTTCTATTTACTGATTATTATTTCATCATATTTTATTGTGATTAAATTTCAATTGAGAAAAATTAAACAATTATAAATAGAAAGTTCCAAGATTATATATAAGCCATGAATTCATTATAAACGTATAAATCATCAACTGATAACAACATTAAATATCACCATCATGTATTACCTTCGAATAAAATGAAACTGGTATTCATTCCGACCTTACTGACATACCTAAATATACTATGAAGAATACCGAGTAGATTTCAGATTCAAATGCTGCATAGAATAAATGGTTTTCCACATTTGAAGAATTTCCCAGAAATGACTTCTGGCTGGACCACTTTATGTATGTGTCACAGAGGAGGAATATCATAACCAGCTTCCAAGTTGACTAAAATAAATTTCAAATATAACTATTATTCTGACATCCATACTATTTGATGCTATAGCAATATTATTTTGATTAGCATTATACCATATTTATATGCACACTGCACAGGGTACTGCTCCTGAAAACATTGGTTTAGAAAAAAGCTTACAAGTTTTAAAATGTTTAGTTTAAAAAACTTATTTTTCAGTCAAAGAATAATAATTTTTACCTTCATCCATATGATCATAATCATATATCTTAACCATAACCACACTTCTTATTCAACCAAAGTAAAAGTTTGTCAATATGCTTATGACCCTAGTCATCACCGTCAGGATCACTGGCTTTCAGGATTAATAGATGTACAGAGCAGAGCAACAGCTAAATTATTATCAATATGTTGGAGTTGTGATAAATGTGTTTGTCTCATTGCTTTATTGACAATAGGATAACAGATTAAGTGTACAGCATTCTTATCATTTGTAGATTAGTACACTTACAGAACAAACAGGTTTGCATACTTACAGAGGTGTTGATATTAAACAATAGATGGCGATAAGTTTGCGGTTTATGAAGAACTGCATCAAGGCAAACGATCACAGAATCGAATTCAATGTATTTGTCAACAATGCCCAAACATTTGGCCTAAAATTAAAATATTAACCAACAATTTATAACAAACCAGCTCCCCAAGAAAACTAAAATTGATTCAAGAGATTTGCTATTGCAACAGTATCATAACCAGCTTCCAAGTTGCATTATAAATACATAAAAATGCCATTTTAATAGGACAAATTAAACAGAAAGATACTAATTAAATGCACAAGGTGGTAACGGTCTAAATGATTATAAAATAAATGATAAATGGTGACAGATTAATTAACGAATAAATTAATAAATTCTAAAAATAGAAATTATAATTATTTTGATGATTGCTCTTTTAATCCATAATCTGAATAAAATTTTGAAGATCCTCTTCTTACAAATGAAGCATCAGTCAATGATTGCTTCCAAGAAACTCTGCAATTCAGAAATAACACTCCTTTGCTTTCAAAAGCTTCACTCACACAATGCGATATTTTTATGATGCCTCCCTGGAAATCTTTGTACGGCTCAGGCGCCTGATGACCACACTCGATACAGATGTAAGTACGTGACATTTAAATGGTTTTACAGATGCCAGTACATGTTACATCTTTAACGGATGTCGAACAGTCTGATGCTGGTCAGATATAGAATGTCTGGTCACAGAAAACATCAATCAGCAATTCAGTATGCCTCTTACTTATTTGCACACAAATTGGTAAACCAAGCCCTTATCTTTGCTTTAAACATTATCACATAACTAAAGCAATGCACCCACCTATGACAAATATTATTATCATTAACCTCATAACCTGCCTAAAAACTGTGTTCAGTACTTCTTGATCAGCGAATTATAACTACTTTGTAAGCATTACAGACACCAAAATTAGATGAATATAACGCGCTAACGCCCCAAAGAATTATTAGAGATTAGAAAAAACTAAATGTCACTAAAACTCACTTAACACTTTGACTGTTAGGAACGAGATATCTCATCATAAATTAGGTATGCCTGGACGCGAGGGTTGAGATATCTCGTTCTTCAG
>JAQFXW010001110.1:0-15750 GCA_034693945.1 Dendrobaena attemsi | reverse complement strand
TTTTACAATAAATTATTTATTCAACCCCTTTATTTTTTCAATAGAGAACAGTGTAAATGTGCGTTAATAGTCAGTGTTCAGAGTGATAGCGGACTTTGATGTGCTGGACGCTGACAAGATGAGAGAATTGTCACTTGCTTTAGCAAAGACATAAAGGGTGACTTAGAACCTGGAGTGTTTCTTGACGAAATGGTCCAGTTTGTTGTTTGCAAAGTGTAAATTGCCTGCTTCTCTTGCCAAGTTGCTGGACACTGAAGATCTTCATTCTACATTTCCCAATGTGTCCATTGCCCTTCGTATGTACGTCTACATGCGTCTGATGGTATCCAACTGCACTGAAGAAAGATCCTTTAGCAAAATGGCTCTGCTCAAGAACAGCTGCGATTACAGACAATAAACGCTTAACTGCAGTTGAACTTCTCAATGTTGAGAGTGATGTCTTAGAATACTTAGATACTGCTTCCGTTGATGACAGTTAGACAGTTTTCCACTGCTAAGAGTAGAAATATGTAAACAGCCATCATCAATCAATGACAATAATATTATGATTTTGAACTTTGAAGCCATCTATAGCTGAACAATATGCCACATAGGCCTATGTGCTGCACATCTTCAGTTGACGTTTGGTAGTTGAAGTTTATTAGTTTAACCAGCTGTGGACAGTAATTTTTTAGGTTCTTTCAGTCTGTTAAGTTTAATATTAGGCCTACTTATAATATGAATCACTGAAATTTAATCTAAAGTCCCTTTTAATCTTTGTTTTGTATAAAATGCCGAAAAAATGAATATCATAAACTGCTGAGAATAGTAAATGACCTTTTTGTCTTAGAGAATGAACCTATAAGAAAGGATATTAAAGTGTAATATTCAGTTTCTTTTGTATTTCATTAACGATTAAGCTACACTGTTTAAACATCAAGTTTACATGGCATAGCAGTGATTGTATAGGATTTCAGTGGCATTTGAGGATGAGGGAACGGATTAGGCGATGAAGGGCCCCCTCAGAATTTGGCAAGGGGCCCTGAGGGCTTAATCCGGCCCTGTGTATAAAATAAGTGTCTTATATAAATTATTATGTTAATTAATTAAGTAATAAAGAAAAAGGAAAATAAATTCCTAGTGATTGCAAAAACTGACTTCTGGACGAACTGGATCCTCAATTCCAACCACGGAGATGCACGTCAGTCGAGAGACGATGTTCTCTTCCTCGTCCCAGTTCACATCCACCGTCACCCGTTCATCATTAACAGCGCCATCCTCTGGTAATAACATCATCATGGTCATTGTTATTACTATTATTATATACCACTAAAGATTAGAGTCAGATCATATGCTATGCAAATACATACATAATGGCAAGCAATAGAAAGGGGTTGGCAGAGTCTAAGATTGCGTCCCGTTAACCACCTAAAGGTAGACTCTTTCGCCAGGTTGTGTAGTATGGGGTACCATGTAAATTCTTAAAAACAATATAATATAATACATACCTAATTACATATATGAAAATTTACACTGTGTCCGGATAAAAAGTAGCCACCTACAAAAGGTATCATAACTCGGTCAAACAATTTACAATTTGTCTGAAATTTTTCAGACCACCTCAGTAGCCCTAATACCACAATATCCTATAAGCCGTTTTGAAATATTGGTGAGCTTGTCAAAGTCATGAACGTTTGAGATGAAGTACTCAAAATAGAAAATTTTCAACATGGCAATGATGTCGTGTAGGCTTTATACCACGGTCTTCAAATCCCCATCTCCCTCGCAATCTGACAATGAAGCTCAAATTAGTGTACCCCAGGGTTGACACACCGACTGAGATTTTGTGACTTCGAGAAGTGTGAACGGATCTTAAGGAGGCGTTCGGTAGGGACATGCCTCTTGTGTGTTCAAGCCGCCGCTGCGCTCAATAAACGCATCAATCGTCTTCCTCAGTTTTTTCAAAGACACTGTTTGAAAACTCATTCGCAAACCTTTTCGCACCGTAATAATCCTTAATTACAATAATTAAAGTTTTATCTTCTTTTGTAAACACTTATTTGTTGTTTACTGTTTGTTGTTATTCCATCGAGGACGACGTAGACAGCATCTGAGTACGTAAGCGCCTGTGTTGGAAATTTCACCCAATATCTTTTAATAGTCAGCATCTTTGCTTGTGTTGCATAAATTTGAGTCAAATTTGGCAAAATTATTGAGAAATGGTGTAGGATTCTGCACATATAATTTTATAGCTATTGGTTTAGTTTTTAAAGAATTATTGACAAACGTTTAGGGGGCTACTTTTCATCCGGACACAGTGTAGAAGAAACAAAGCATACCAAATAAAAAATCCTTGTAGGCCACGCAGATTGTTCGCAATCCTTCTGATGCCATTGGTTCTATGACTTCTCTGACCAGTTGATCCTGATCAAGTAACGTAAATTTCACTGGTTCCCCATTTGGTCCCAGAATCCAGCTGCATCTAAAAATAAACACCAATTGATCATAGTCGTTTTGTACCAGCTCGTGTTATCTTGGTCAATACACAATACACAACTATTGAGTACAATTATTTGGGCATGTCCATTTGAGCACAGAGACAGACACACAAACAGGAGTTGGCCATTTCAAGTGTAGGATATTTCAGCGTTATTTGAAAAATGTAAAATAGTACTTTTATCGCATTGTGGCGTAGTGGGATAGTTGACGTCTCGTGGCTGGAGTGTTGCGGGTTCGATACAGACCCAAGCCACTGCATAGGTACTTTGAGCATGAATAGATCAATTACAATTGCTCGAGGCCCTTCAACACACCTTCAGGCTGTAGTCGGGGCCGCCTCTGAGTAGTGTTGGACTTGAAGAGACAGTATAGAAATATAATGAGTAAAATGGTGCTTTTCTTCCTTAACGCAATATTCATTAATCTATCTGCATGGTTGTTGGCTTTGGCCATTTAACACTCGTTCATTAAGATTCCATACGTCAACTGTGAATGACACTCTTCTTCAGTTGACGCTCCTATCTCGCCATCTAACACAAAAATCTTCAAATCAGTTTAGGAATGAGACAATGCTCTTGTGGTAGACTTTACTCAAGCTCTTCAATAGCATCACTTAAAGATCTTACAACACATAAGAACTTACAATACTCTGACAACACATCTCGCTGTCAATGTACAATTGGTGTCAGTTTGTCATTCTTACGTTTCTACAATTTTTATATCAATCCTTCTAGGAACCAACTGATAGGTGCTCCTCAAACACTGTCTGTTAAACAGTCTGGCATTGTCCACATCACTTAAAAAGATAGAGTTTCATATTTTCTAACTTTTAATTATATTTAACCATAAAGTGAGGCTAAATTTCTGATGCATGTACACAACTGTGTTATATCAGAATTTGTATTACACTCAGGATTTGTGAGTTGGTTCTGTTATAAATGTAAAATGTACACAACTGTGTTATATCAGAATTTGTATTACACTCAGGATTTGTGAGTTGGTTCTGTTATAAAATATGAAACTAGGAAAGTAAAGAGGAGCTAGAACAATACAATACAATACAACTAGGCATTTGTACCGCGCTTTAACAAGACAAGTCTTGCACGAAAGCGCACAGCCTTTGGTGTTATCACGAAGGTGTTATATCCGTTGCAATCACCGCCCATTTAGAAAAGTCAACAACATCTTAAGAGTCAAAAAATAAATCTTTATTATGCAATAGAAACTTATTATGAACAGAAAGTGCTGCCTACTTCCGCAAGACAATTTCTGATGCGCCCTTCGTGAAGAGTCTCCATCCACCTGGAATTGGAATGACGGTGCTCATCGACTTACGCTCAGAGTTGAACGTGTAGACTTTCTGGAATGATTCTTCTGGAAATTCCTCCCGGAATTGTTCGTAGTTCTGCTGAAGGTCGAGGACATAGCCGAGAAGAGCACATTCCGTCTTATTGCCAAGCTGTTTTGGAAGATCTCCTTCGATGGATGACGGCTGAAATGTTAAAACATAACAAGACAAGATATACAACTAGCTTTGCGAGTATATGAATTAATCTGTATCCTTTGAGTTTGTGGCATGTTGTTTGCTGGTTCTAGTTTTCCATGAGATGGTCACTGTACAAGACCCTAACACATTTCTGGACCCAGAACCTTTTTCCATCTGCATGGGACTTCAATGTTTGGCCATTCTCCACTTCTCCGATGTTACATAGTCCAGTCTACTGTAAACTCTGGATGAAGTCGGTCAATGTTGGGCTCTGCATACTTACTGTTTGATTACTGGCATTCATAAATTGATGATAAACTGCTGATAAATTGAATCGTTTGTAATTTGATTAACTTGATGATTTGAGTAGTTTCTTTGTGACTTTCATTAGTCTTAGTATGGCAGAAGGCAGTTTGGGAGTGCTTTGAGCAGTGTTCTAGAAGGGGTGCAATATAAACTTTTTTTAAAAATAAAGTGTAATAATTATATAAATAGCGATGCTGAAGAGAAGGTGTCGGAGGAACTGACTAGAATGGACGACGTGTAGGAGCTGTTGACCGAGATCGCTTGGACCAACAATGCTCCAGTTCGTTCTGGGAATTCATGAAAATGTGGAATCGATTTGTAGAACTTGCCTGAAACACACGACCGTCATTTGACCAATATCCAGTGTTGAGAAAAAATTGTTTTGCAAGATCTAATTTTCAAATGACAAAATGTTAAATATAGCAAATTATTAACAGCACACAGCGGGTTACCACTAACTCAACTCGACTATCACTGTCGATCACAATACTTTAATTTATTTTCAAATTTACATTTTAATTCGCATTAAAATAGCCCTTCATTTTTGACGGGTTATAGCTAGTTATTATTATTATAACTACCATTATCGTTACTATTATCATTACTATTATTATTACTATTAGTATTATTAATCTCAATCAATCAAATTAATTTGTATAGCACCTTTCAAGATCTCTACTCAGAGGCGCTCCCAACCCAGGCCCAGTCAAAAATAAAAGTCTTAAGGAGGCGATGGAATGAAGTCAAGGAATTACAGAGGAGCAAGCAAACAGTCGGCCCCACTACCGAAAAATATCTTTACTGCATAGTTGCAGTACGCGAGAAGGGAACAAGAAAGTCACGACGTGTAGCCGATATAGAAGTCACAAGATGGGGACACATTCTAGTCACCTGCAATGTAGCTCTGGACGACAGTCATGCGATTTGTAGTCAGGGTACCAGTCTTGTCTGAACAGATGCATGTAGCATTTCCCATCGTCTCACAAGCATTGAGATGTCGCACTAAGTTGTGGTCGTGCATCATTTTCTAGAAAGTAACAAAGAAAATGTGTTGGACAAGATGATCCAATCTGATATAATATAATTTAATAACTTTAATAATCTAAATTCTTCCAATATAATCGAAACTAACAGCTTCTCTATCGCTGCTCCCATAATGCACAGGAAACGGTTGATGCTAAACAGCACTAATACAACATTAGCTGTTGAAGAAGCCCAGTTCAGTTTTAAAGTTCAAACATACTAGAAGTATAAGCTCGAAAAGAAAAGGTAAGCTAAAGAGAGGTGTCATTAAAGTACCACACCAAAGAAAAACACTTATCCAATAAGAGTAAACAAATTTGGCTTACTCACCCACAGACAGTACATAAACAAACACAATATGCCAAACCCATGAAAAGCCAGACCAGGAAAACATTACAGGTAGACTAAGCCAAGGTAAGTTTAGTTACCACACAGAGTTAGACCAAAGTAGGATCAGTTATGCATCAAGACTTGAGCACAGGTTAATTTACTCCCCTGCTCAGAGTAAATCAACAAAAGCAAGCCAAAGCAAGAGCACATCTAGAATAAATAATTCAAGATATGTTTTCTCACCCATACAGAGTAAGCTAAAGCAGGGAACTCATCCATTTAGACTAAATCTTAGTTCAATTACTCATCTAAGCATAATAAGTCAAAGGAATATTTACTCATCTAGACTCTGCCACGGTAAGTCTTACCCACCTGTACAGAGTAGGCCAGAGCGAGGGTGACAGCGAGAGGGAGACCCTCGGGCACGGCAACCACGAGGACAGTGATTCCGATGATGAAGAACTTTACAAAGTACTGAACGTAGACGACGTCCCACGGTTTCCGTTCCAGGATGAACGTCTCAATGCAGAAGCGAGTGATTAGAATAGCAACCGTCAGAACAGCAGCCACTGTACCTACAACCACAACATCACATCACATAAAATGGGGGATCTGCTAAGACCCTGCAATCCGAAGACAAAGCAAGGCCTCTGACATAACCAACAGGCAAACAGACAATTAAACTGTATAATCTCAGAGTCCTGATATTGCATACCAGGACTCATGAGCCTATACACACACACAAACTCTAGTATACGAATGTCAACACAATGCAATGCAATGTTAATCCTCAAAAATTTCTTAATGCCACATGAAGGACACATCAGGGACACTAGTTTATTCACCAGTGCTACACCAAATAGCATGAGCTGTCAACATGCATGCATTTCAAATTAAGCCCATAATAGCCAAACTCCTCGTTCATAATAGCCAAACTCCTCGTTCATAATAGCCAAACTCCTCGTTCATAATAGCCAAACTCCTCATTCATAATAGCCAAACTCCTCGTTCATAATAGCCAAACTCCTCGTTCATAATAGCCAAACTGCTTGTCCGTTCAGGTGCCAGGTCAAAATCCGGGGTGGTCAAGCTAAACATACTTGCACTTACCATGATTGTATTTTGCAATGCTTCTTCTTTGGCATTGTACCTACAGAGTGACATCCTGCATTCTAATCTTCTCACAACACAGTACTACTGTTGATTGTACGACCTAGAGAGACAAACTGCTTGATTCAATCATTCATTCTGAATTAATGGGAAATTAGCAAACCAGCATATCCAATTTGCACGGCAAGTTTTGTCAGCTTTGCCTGAAGCACAGACTTTGGTTTTGCGCTTGGCTTTTTGTCCATAGTCTGTCCTTCTGTGTTATCTAGAAATGTAAACAACAGTAACGAGATAATAAAGCAGCTGATCTTTGGTTTTGTCAGCATCAGCATATCTACATGCATATCTACATGCCTGTCCTATTGTGTACATTATGTAGGCCAAAAAAGGAACCCCTATATTTTTGGGAATATTTAAGCCAAAAGTGGGAATATTTAATTAAATTAAATTACAGGCTTAAAGGTATTTCATATTTATGTACAACAGTTAACTTTCGTCAAATATATCAAACAGAAGAGAAAAGAAGTTATGTCCCTTTTAGTGAGTACACCCACTGCACTTTGATGGTTCAAAAACATACAAGTAGTTTATTGCTAATATTTCTGCAAAGAGACTTTTTAAATCAAATGTGTGTTAATTCGGGGATCCCGCCTGCAATACCTTTTACGTTGAACGAGTTCATTCGGGGATCTCGGCAAAGGGATTAAATACAAGTTGTAAGACAATAAATTATAAAGTATTTTTATAACAATTACTTGAGATGTGATTTAAAAAATCCCTTCTTGAGATGTGACTTAATAAAATCCTTTTTTGCATTTTCTTTAACCATAAAAAAGAGGGTGGACTCACTAAAAGTGACATAACTTCTGCTCTGTTTAGACCATTTTGAAGAAATTTGGCTGTTATACACAACAATACAAATTACTTTTCGGTGTGTATCGAATTTAATTTATCATTTCAAAATACTGACAAAAAACCTTAAAGAGGTTTCTATTTTTGGCACCCCTTGTATATATCAAGCTGTCCTGCATGCAGTGTGCCATTCTGTGCCTGTCTGTGTGCCGATTACAAAAGTTCATAAGTCAATTGAAATGTCTGTTTGCATATTCATGTGAATGCCTTTTAATAATTATGTCTACTCACTACAACTTATAGGCCTACAGCACTTCTTCTATATCTCTACTCAGTACTCACAGAATACAACAGTGTTCATTCCATTTCTTCAATACGTTATCGTTCATGTATACTCAATCGATCTGTGCAGTCTTTCTCATGCTGTCTGTCAATCTGTGCTATACAATTTCCATATACCTCCCTGTCTGCCATAATTATGTCTGTGTCTTTGTAGCCGTCTGTCTAACTGCACCTTAGTGTCTTATGATGTAGGTGTCGTATCTCATTCATTGCCCATCAGCGACTCCCTCAGTGACCATAAGTCAGTGATTCAATGAGCAACTGATTGATACCGGCTGATACTCTGAGCAACTCAACTGAGCAACTGAAGGACTTGTTGACTTAGTTCAATAATTGAGTAATTCATTGAAAGAATCAGTCTGGTCTCTTTCCATCTGTTTGTCTGTCAGCTCGTTCTCTGCACTAAACTACGTCCTGACCATCTGAGTCTGTGCCGATCTGACACTGAAGCTGGAACCTACATGATTCCTCTTTCTCTTGTTCCTCTGCTGCACCGAGTAACCGCAGTATCAATCCTTTTGTGGAGTTGATTCCAACGGCTGTCACAACCATCCGACCACTTCCCTCCATCACGTGGGTCCCTTCAAACAAAGTTTCGCTTTATCTAAACATGGTAGTATGAATGCATGTATATCTAAGAAACCAAAAGCAAAGTAGCCTAATGCAGAAGAATCTTTTGTCACAAATCAGCATATCACTTGTTTCTTGCTGGTATGTATTCAACAAAATAAAAAAAAATTCAAAATTTCTCAACTATCTTCTTTTTGTTTTATTTAAGAAAACATAAATGTTAGGCCTTTTCATGGACCAACAGGCAGATGACTGCAGGTTGAGAAGTGCTGTCCTAGATAACATTACATAACACTCAATTACAACAATCTAGTTTTTCTATTACTGCTTCCATTTCAGCAATAAATATTAGGAAGGGCACAACAGACAAAACGATCATTACACCAAAATTATGCTGTGGCTCATAGCTAGACTTTGTTAAGCACCAACCCGAAAGGAGGCAAATCTCATGGTTTTCACCCTTCTTCACAAAATCTGTTTCCCCAGTCAAAGCACTTTCGTCCACCTTCAGGTCATTGCTGTATATAACAATTCCATCAGCAGGCAGCATATCACCTAGAAAAGACAGACAGTAACGTAATCCACATAATTTTCCCATTTTCTTATATTTCCATAATGTTTGGTATGACCATGGAAGCTGTTAGATCAGATTCAATCAGATTAAGACTAGATTATTATGTTCTCTTGAAATCTTGCAAGAATACAGAAAGTGCAGCATTAGTGAGTTTGTACAATGGACCAGTTAATTATATTGTGATTATTCTAGCAGCAGTTTGTTCCAGTGAGACAGAGAAGCTACATGTATGGTGTTGAATGTAATCGATACATGATGTGATGTGATCTCCTATAGACCTACACATTATAGGAATCAAACCATATCAAGATAAAGCAGTAAGGTTTCTCTTGAGAGAGATTCAGAGATTATAACCAGTCAGACTTAAGAAAGGGTGGCATAGGTTCTTTGACTAAGCAGGTGCATTACCCATTTAGCAACCACAGACTAACACAGATTATATCAAAAGAGAATCCTTTTGAAACATGCAGCAATTAAGACACACTTGGAAACTAATTTGGAACATGCAGATGGGGCATAGCAAAGAGGTTTCTCTATGGCATCTTTTTTATCAATTAGTTTGTCACATGCAGAACTTCAAATTATGATCTAATATGCAAACCTAGAATTGCTTATCTCTTTCTATGACTGTTTGGAGAGGTGTGAACATTATTATTGAGGCACCTACGATCAAGGTTTTCCACATGAACATAAGACATCATTCTAAGGGTTTCAGGATACTAAGATACTAAGTGTCAGGTTCCATTGGAAAGGTCAAGATAGATTGTGCTGACATTTACAATTAGCTGCCAGCTGACAAATAATGAAAGAGCTACTCACCATACTTGACTTGACAGATGTCGCCTACTACTAGTTCTTTAACTGGAATCTGTCCTGTCTCCCCATCACGAATTGTAGTAAATCTGTTCTCAAGCTCAATCTTGCTCTGGAGTTCACGAAACTGTCGCTCTTTCTTCCAGTCATTGAAAGCCGTGACAAACACCACCACACAAGCAGCCACAAGAATCGCCAGTCCGTCAATCCAGCCGAGGTTCTCCGAATCCCAGTCCTGATGCCCTTCCGCTTCCCAGATAACATCTGATGAAGAAAAACAGCTCTCTCAGAGAAGGAATAAAACGTACAAATGGTATTGTTCCCATTTACAAATTAAATCATTCTAACCATGCCTTTATCCTTTATCATAACGATGAATATAATTTTATATACCTACGTCCTCTGAGGTTGGTGGGCGATAAAATGCCAGACAAAATGACACCACAGCAGCAATTATCAAAATGAGAAGTATCGTGTCATGGAAGGCTTCCAGTGCAAGTTTCAAGAACGACTTTGGAGGTTTCATTGGAATGTCATTCGACCCAAACACATGTCGCCGATGGTCCAGATTGACTTCTGCAGATAAACCTAGCAGACAACCAATCAATCAATCAATCAATCAACCTTTTTTATTCATCCAAATAACATAAAACACTAGTGCAGTATAGCATGATCAACAATATACACGAAAATGATAAACTAACTAGGCTTAACAAGTCACGCGACTCTTGTAACTGGGAACCAAACGAATGCCAAAACTTAAAGGGACAGAAGTCCTTCTAACTCACGATATCCGAATAGCATGTCATTTGCCAGTAGTAGGATGACAGATGAATCGTGTTGCAATGCAGTGTGACAAGAAAGGAAACAGTTAACTAAGCTAACAAATCAGCAGGCTACATTTTCATAGCACAAGACTAAAACTCTTGGTTGGGATCAATGAGAGAGCGAGTGCCAGAGCCATGATCAGAATTTGGGGTGGTTTCCACTCAATGTGGTCTAAATATTTAAAATTTTCATCCAAACATATAATTTCTCCTTTAGAAAAGTTTAAAACCTTCCTTTCAGAGGGGGGTTTGAACCCTTAAACCCCCTAAATAAATGCCTATATCTATTGGCATCTGTGCTTGTCATTTTGTTTCAACAGAGTAACATAACATTTAGGCTATACTCTCACCGACAACATGCTCTTGAGTAAACATAGAGTAGAGTGCTTAACCCTGCAGACTATTCTGATTATCACAAGCCTTGCTTGTATGGTCATTGCATTATTATTATTGTAAATGAACTTGACCACTGACCAGTCTGGAAAATCTCTTAAAATACTGTGCATACATTTTTACTACAACCGCAGTTAACAAGGCTTCCATCATACTTTCATATTTTGCTAACCCTATGTTGCTCTTACAGACCATATCTGTATTACTCTGATACTGGATTGCTGCTAGAGTCTTAGCACAAGACAGTTGTTCAAACAGAAACTGACCTTCACCGAGAGATTATTTTTGCAAATTGCAATAGATATAATTAATCAGAGGACACTCACTGCTATTTAGAGGAACAACCATTTGCTAAGCCTACGTACTGCCTGGATGACCCTCTCACATAAACAATTATCAAGCGATCAGTACTAAATGGGAGTAAAACATTTCACATGATAACATATCAATACACCTTCAAAAGCAAATGCAAAACGTACAAACATTCGTAATAAATTACATGAGTAATATAATTTTATATAATGACAATAATGAAAAGTTAGCTCAACAGTGCAGTGCTGAAACTGAAAAGTAACTCAGGCCTACACAAAAAGCATACACAGTTTTCTGTGAGGACAATTGTAGTTTAAAGACGCTAACATTAGGAGACTGAAGGAGGCATTGTAGAAGAGTATTCCAGAGCTTTGGGCCAGTGCATTTTATTGAAAATTTCATGATGTTAGTGCGAGCTGCACGAGTATGATAGATTACACTAAGGATCATATCAATTACCTTTAATCTGACATCCACTTAGGCTAGATATATGTAAGTGCATTTAAATAATATTATTAGATGGGAAACTACAATGTCAAGAAGACGTATATTCTTTAAGAGAGATTTATTTATTCACACATTTCTATACCATCTCTTCTAGTCCACTACTGCTCAGAGGCGGTCCCAATTACAGTCTGGAGGTGTGTCAGAGTTTGCAAGCCGAAGCGCCATTAGCAATTATGAGTGAAGGACTTGCTCATAGTCCCTGCGTGTGGCTTAGGTCTGAATCGAACCTGAGACCTTTCTGATACAAGGCGGCGACTACCTCATGCCCCATGTTCAGCATCTCCTGGAATAGATAAGATAGTAGCACAAACTGTCAATTCGATTAGCTACCATTAGTCAGAGATGTTCTGAGTTTCTGACAGAGTCCCACAACGTTGCCGTGCTCTCGGATCTTCTCGGTTGATTCTGCTCCTCTCGTCATCATCAGCTTCCTCAGCTCCTCAACACTACATCCAAAGGTGTCATCCATCGACTCCTCAACCATTTGTTGGCATTCCTATGACAGCCCATCACGAAACTAAACAGTTACCTTATTATGAGCTTCTTAAAGGTGATATATACACAGTATTACACACCAAAATCATTTATAAGAATCTGTTGACTATGCCTTATTACACAGTTTCCTAAGTAGATGCTGGTTGAACATGTAGTTTCTGTTTATTTTATGCCTTATACAGCCTTCTATAGATCATGAAATATTATGTTAAAATGGTCGTAAATCTTTACTAATGATACCCGATAGCCCACATAAATAACTTTGAATAGTAATTTAATTTTTGTTGTTGTTGATATAATTACATTCCTAAAATTAAACACTACCAGCGATGCCATATTTATCACAGATTCTACACTGTGTCCCGATAAAACTTATGACACCTAGAGAATGTATCATAAAATGTTAGCAGTAAATTTTTCTGAAATTCAATAAACAACAACAGTAGCCATGTTACCATGAAGTCCTAATGCCGTTTTGAATTAAGTTTCTAAGTTTATGAATATTTGAAAAGCAGGACTGAAAATAGAAACTTTCCAATATGCAAGAACTACAAGGATGTGAATTTCAGCTATTTACAGCTGATGTCTCAAATGTCCTCCTTGTTCACGAACACACGGCCATTGACGTGGATGCCACTGTCTGATGGCCAGGTCGATAATCAAGAGGTCAAAAGTTGCAAGAGCCAATCAGGTCTTTGGCCACTTTGCCGGTTTCATCGATCTTCTTCAGCAGTTTATTCAAAGAAAATAGACACCAGCTTCTGTTCGGAAATTCATTCAGCCCATTTGCTGCTTAAACATTTTCTTGCTGCAATACTTTAATTAAAATTTCTTTTCTTTTTGTAACGAAATGTTGCTTTGTTATTTACACCAAAACAAAATTACCACTGTTGCTGAGCTTCACTTCGTTATAGCTCTAGCAGCTTGCATGTTGTAAAGTTTAGTTTTCAGTTCTGTATTTCAAATGTTCATAAACTTGACAAAGTCTTCAATATTTCCAAATGGCATTAGGAGTTTGGGGCAATATGGTTACTGTTGTTGTTCATAAAATTTAAGAAAATAAATGCTAAAAGTTTTGACAAAGTTATGACACTTTTCTCGGGGTTACATTTCATCAGGACGCAGTGTGCATAGAATCAATCTTGCCATTCAGGTTCCTTGCCTAGTTCTAATACACCAGGTCAGAATCTGTAGCTCAGCGGTTCTCAACCTTTAAGGACTTGCAGACCACTTTAAACATTTCCCCACCGTCGTGGATCACCTCACACATCTTTGACCAGGAAGTTGATGACCTTCTTTTAGACAGCATGAACATTTTCACAAATTTATCACATTTCTCATACCGAAAATAATTAGGACCTTTTAAAAAAAAATTACAGATTACTCCCGTTTACAAAATTCATGCAAAATTCACACAATCTTGCGATTTCTTGATTTTTTGCGAAGAAAACTTTTCTCAGAACATCCTCGCAGACCACCAAGCACATTGCCGCGGACCAGAGGTTGAAAACCTGAAAAAGTGTTGCCATTGGAATATAGTAGTAAGTGCATTGTTTAGCTTTGCCGTATCTCTTCAGTCTTACCTGAGTTACTGTTGATGCCATACTGGCTGTAAAACCGTGTCTTAACTATCCACACACCCAGGTCTCTCACATACGTTAACGGGTAAGTCACCTGAAACAGGCAAATTATAATCGTAACATTAAGATTTCTGCAACGTCTTAAAAGACAAGTCATGGAAACCGGGTTTGTTTAAATTTGTTTAGTAAAGAATAATCAAAATGACATCCGTGGTTAGGATCGACCAAATGTGGGGATTATACCATTCATCACACACACCGGAAAATTGATGGTCGCGCCTTCTCGGTTGCCGGACCTATGGAAGGGAAAAAGTCTTCCAACTACAGTAACTAGGTAACAGTTTGCTTAGGTAATTACACCTTCCACAAACTGAATTATTTGAAACTGAAACTATTATTTGCTTAACATAAAACATTAACATTCTATTTATTTATGTTTTAACTTGCAAACTCTAACTTGCTGTGGTTTGACAGCCTGTGTTTCAATAAATGAATATTATACAGTCCATCAGTCTACAGTTCTTGTACAGTTCAAGTCACAAATCGAAAACCCGGTCTGTGCTCATTGTATTATGACTAGCAACGCAGCGCTACACGCTCTTGAGCAAGACTTGTCCTGTTTAAGAGCACTACAAATGTTTAATTCACATTAGTTGTAATGTATGGTAGTGTATTGTCTGGGTTTCTGTCCAAAACAAATGAACAACAGATGCGATACGTCATGCTGTTTATTGCTCATTTTAATAATAAACGACTCTTACACACACAAGAACTATAGGCCCTTGAGCAGATAAGACAGCTAGCCTCACGGCTATGGAGGATAGGATGCCTAGAATTGAAGAGGTGAGAATGGCAACAGTGGGAAAGTCAACCCAGAGGTGAAGTCACGACTGTTATTATAGGCCAAACCTTGACGCAAATAAATAAGTTTCATTCAAGTCTAGAGAATTCGTACACTCCGCATGTATACATGTAGCCTACAACTAAGTTTAGACACTGAATGATAGTGCTCAATGTTGTTCATTTAACTACTTGGTTAGTGTGGCTAAGGCATGTAAAACATAGAATAAATTTTGTTTTAGTGAAACAAAAAGTTCATTATTTCCAGAATTAAGTAGAAAACGTGACAATTCTCACCGAAGCTTCTTGCTCAAACCGAGAACAATAGGTGAGGTGAGGTCAGGTCAAAGATAAGGTCAAATATCAGGTAGGTAGGTAGGTCAAAGAGGTCATAATTATAATGGTCTAGAGAGAGTATGGTTGTGTCTAGATGGCCATGGTATGGCCCACTGAAGTGTATTAATAGTTACTGGAATGATAACGCTTCATTGTAAATGGCCTATGATCGACTGCAACGTGTTGTAATAATGCTAACTTTTTCAAGGAATCTGGTCTATGATCTTAAAATCCACCGAAGCTAAAATCTTATTAATTTTGCCACTTAACTAAAATTCCCTAATTATTTAAAAACTAATTTTATACCATAACTGAGAAATTAGCGTTCTAATGCAAGCAGTGTTGTTGCCAATGCCATTATAAAGCTAATACAGCTCACCCCATTAATCGTTTTTCGCAGTGCAGCGCTATATGACAATACAATACAATACAACTAAACATTTGTTGCGCGCTTTAACAAGACAAGTCTTGCACGAAAGCGCGTAGCGCTGCATTCCTAATCAATTAGGCTAGTCATAACTCATAATACAATGAGAACAGATGGGTTTTCAAGTTTGACTTGAATTGAACAGCAGT
>JAQFXW010001109.1:0-15752 GCA_034693945.1 Dendrobaena attemsi | reverse complement strand
CTCGTCGCAAAACGAGAGTTCGAAACAGTAGTAAATAAATACTTTTATTGGACGCAATGACGCTTTATAGCGCGCTCACAATACAACTGTATAATGAAAGCGCGCTTTAAAGCGCGGTTGCCAGTCAAAGGGTTAAAAGACTTTGTAGCATTTGTTGTTTTCTGTGCTATTTTGTAAACTTATTGTGTGTGATTCTGAGCTTCACATTGTTTTTCAGGTTCAAATGTAACTTTATTTGCTGTATATAACAGTATTTTTTGCACTATATGAGCACTGTTGATTTAGTTATTTTAATGCCGTATGTATTAGAAGTGCCGGCGTGTCTAGTTATTTTTCTGCCTTCATTAAAGTACTTCTGGGCTCAGCTAAGGAATGCCGTGTACTAATTGAGAAATGATTAATGACCAGCTTTCCTGGTTGATTTTCCAAAGATGACTCGTGTTACTGTATAAACAATATTAAACATCATGGTTAATTATTATTAAATTATTTATTATGCTGTGTATTTTATCTGTTAAAAATGTAGATTGAGATTAAGAATGTTGGTGGAATAACGGTGCTTGTACGGCTGTTGAGAAAGACGACTGACAACGACATTCGAGAAGTCATAACAGGAATCCTTTGGAATCTGTCATCATGTGCGGTAAGATCAGATCTTGGCCGACCAATATTGGTCTGAATGGTTTCTGCTGTCTTCTAAATTTTAACTTGTCTGCTCAAGCAGTCATCAACTGTATGTTTGATAAGTTTTTTTAGTTCCAGGCAGATATAATTTTAGTTGAGACCGTTTTAGCCACAATACTGCATCTTATTCTTGGCATTGTTTGACTTGGCGGATACTATAATAGTGGACGTTCATGAAATCAGGCTTTACTTTAATTAAATACCAATCTTTACAAAGCCGTAAGTTGACCAATGCCAGAGCATCAGATCACAAGGAGTTGAACACAAAGGATCCAATAGTTTATTTATTTCTATTGTCACTCATCATGCATGTTTTGTCACATATGAAATGTATTGTCATTATGCAAATTATTGTTGTTTATCGCTTGAAAAGAAAAAGAATAACGCATTTGAAATGTGGATATGGAAGAAGATGCTGAGAATATTATGGACAGAGAAAAGGACTAACGAATGGATACGCATGGCGATTACAATCGAGAAGAATGACACTTTACAAGTAGTGCTAAGAACAAAACTGTTCTTTGGATATGTTATAAGAAAAGGAAATGATGCTGGCTTGTGGAGAGGGAAGGAGAAAACAAGGGCAACCAAGGAAGAAATTGGTGGATGAGATACACGAAACAATGGGAATGAATTTGGCAGAACTAAGGGACGCGACATCAGAAAGAAAAACATGGAGAAACTTCATCATGACGGTCGCTAGAGTTCAAAGAACTGATAGCACAAGGTGACACGGTGATCGCTTGTAAATAATATGTTCTATCTTCTAAAATAATATTACTTACTCGTCTCATTCTGGCATTAATTTTTATAATCGAGGTTTTGAACATTAACCAAATATTGAGAGTGTGTTAATTTTATGCATGGTGGCTACAGGATATAAAGAAAGCGATCATCGATGAGGGCGTGAAGAGCATTGTTGATGTCATTGTTATACCAATGGCTGGATGGGACAGAGGACCAACTGACAACACCCCAACTGATGCCTACCGCTCAACAGTGTTCAGAAACGCCAGCGGAGTGCTCCGGTAAGATGCTTTTACATCTCCAATATCAGCGGTGCACAATCTTTTTTGGTCAAGGGCCAGATTGCATCTAAGAAAAACAGTCGAGGGCCGCAATTGTAAAGTATTTCTTTAATTATGTATATTATTAGGCTAATGACCTTTCTGAATACTTAACAAAGTGCATTTTTAAGTAGTAAGGCATAATTATAGCAACAGTAGAAACAATGCTGATCAGAAAAGTCGTCATAGATATCTATAAGAGAATAAGGTAACCAGCAGAATTGTTTAGTGAAATATTGTTGAATGTTTTCAGCATAAGATTGGTGTTTCGGACTGCCTTGACTCAGGAAAACACTTATTGGATGGTGTGCAAAAGATTTTTCTTGCCCAGTCTGACCATTAAGATCTGGGTTGGGTGCACATTGGAGTAGAAATCTGGAATGGGTAATATACAGATTTTTGAATGAAATGAAAAGTAAGGGGCCAAGAACGGGATGCCAGTGGTTCCCTGTCAATTGTGACTGAACTGAAGCACATTGTGAGAGTGTTATTCTCAATTCGATGCTTGTATTTGTGTGTCATATTTATCTATATTTGTGGTGATGATTCACAAGTATGTGATGGATGATCTTTGTCAATTTCATTAGTACATCGTCTGCAAAGGAGATAGTCAATTGCCACAAAGCAAACCAAATATATCTGTTACTTATCCTTTGCTTCAAATTGTGATCTTTCGGTGGCAAACAACTTTCTTATTTTTCATTCTACTTTTGCTTTTCTAAGAAACGTGAGTTCGGACGGCGAATATGCTCGAAAGAAGTTGCGCGAGTGCGATGGTCTTGTCGAGTCCGTGATCGCGATCATAAGATCGGCCATGATGTGCAACGACATGGACAACAAGTCCGTGGAGAACTGCGTCTGTCTACTTCGTAATCTCAGCTACGCTTGTCAGGAAATTATTGACCCTGACTATCTAAAGAAGCGTTCCGCAGCACTGGCCAAAAAGCAAGGTAACATGTTGTTTCAGCAATTATATGTAGAATTGTAGGCTCAACGCTATTGCGGGTCATGGTGGTGTAGTGGAATAGCCGAAGTTTTGCGGCCGGAGCATTGCAGGATAGATTCAGACTGAAGCCATTGCATAGCTCTAGACCTTGAGACCACTCACAATTGCATGAGGCAATGTGGCATGTTAATTCCGACACACTTCCGGGCTGTAATCACGACTGCCTCTGAGTGGTGATGGACTTGAAAAGGCAGTTTAGAAATATATGATTAAATAAGATATATAAAGAATTAAAGATACGTGAAATACTCCATGTTGTGCTTCTTTTGGGAGCAATTTCAAATACTGGGTTGTAATGAGCCGACATTTATGGCGAGTTTTGAGTATTAAACCTTGTAGTACAATGAATCCAGATTACGTTTAACCCATGCTATTGCTCGATTTTAAATATAAGCTATGCCAAATTTACTTCTGTTATATATTCATGGATGTGACACAGTTGCCGATCGCGTAGCACATCTGCTCGCGGAGCGGGCAGCATGGGATCGAGCCCCATGTAGCGATCTTGGGCAAGTTGTGTGCGAACACGTGCTTCTGTCACCAAGCAGTATAATTTGGTACCGGCGTAAGCTGGGAAGTAAATGGCAAGTCCTGCGATACACCGGCCCCGTGTCCTGGACCTGGGATTCGTCCATTGCCGGCTCAAGGGCCAAGGTAAAAAAGATGAGGGTCTCCCAATGTGCCTTTGGCCCGTGGTTGGACTTTACTTTTACTTTTTACTTATATTTTCAAGAGTTTGTAATATATGTGTATAAAGTAGTAATTTAAAGATTTGCATTGATGTTTGCCATAATGTTGATATATATATATGCTACATGTGTATTGGACCATTATCGATCTAAATCTTTGTTTTCTGTTTTTAATGCATGGGATTTGGTGAGGACACTGGGGAGAGACACTTCTTTGAAGAGTTTATCAAGTTTCACAGCCAGTTTCCAAATTGCTTATCTTCTAACGGATGCACCACTCTGAAGTGAAGGTGCAGAAATCATGTACTTACCAGACTGAAAAGTTTTCTTTATTTCTCAGATGACTCAGTTGGTTGTTTTGGCGGAAAGAACAAGAAGAAAAATGCTGGAACGGTTGCCAAAGGAAACCAGAATGGCCAGATTAAAAGGTGTGCACAATTTATTACTAACATACAAAGTGTTAATAGTTTCTTTAGGCGGATTTCTTCAACAGATTACGATCACTTACCATAGTTTCATTGTACAGATTGTGCTTTGTGAGTTTGTTTTTGTGTGAGACATTATGCATTATGCAAGTTTTTGTCATGACCAACAAAGGGTCATTGCAAGGAAAAGGTGTGAATAGAGAGTATTAGACTTTAGGTAGAACGATATTGCGGTTGTGTTTTGTGATTTTGAGGAGAAAATTGCACAGATTGACAATATATTTGTTCATGACTTTGTAGTTTAGTATGTTGGTGATGTATTGATCTTAAGTGATGTGGTATTTAAAGTGTTCTATTTGTTTCTGGGTCACTCATCTGTTTCTTCTGTCGCCTGTCTTCTAGCCCAGTGCAGTCAAACCCAGCCCGAGGCATGGACCTGCTCTGGCACAAAGATATTGTTCGTCTCTATCTGCAGCTGCTTCAGGAGTGCAGCAACCCAGAGACCCTGGAGGCTGCGGCTGGTGCCATTCAGAACCTTGCTGCCTGTGATTGGCAGGTCTGTCCTCTTCTCTATAATTCACACCGATATTGAATACTGAAAATTAGACTAAAATTGTTTCGTGGCTTATTGTAAATTTTCATACTTTATCTGTTTTTGTACTTTTATAGGTCTGGGATAAACCATAGTTTAACAGGCTTGAGTGTCTGTGAAGGGCTCTGTCTAAGTAGTCAGTAACCTTGCATCATTGATAAGTTGTGATAGATAGGTGAATGGTGAGGCAATATGCTGTACCATCTGGTTTGATCAGTGGGAGATGTTCACCTCCGCTTGAGATTTAAATTCAGTAACAAAGGGCAACATTGGTTCTATAATTGCTCTACTGCTGTGGCCAATAAGATCTCTCCTTGTAGCTTTCACTGGCATATTGATATCTTTGGTTATTCAGTGCTGCTGTGGTACCTCTAAGAGTTCTATGTTCAGTCAGGATGTTGTTCTGTTTTCTTTCAGCCATCCATTGATATCCGCAATGCCGTTCGCATGGAGAAGGGTATTCCGATAATTGTTGAACTGATCAAAGCACCATCTGACAAGGTCGTATGTGCTGCAGCTACAACGCTACGCAACCTCACTCTCGATGAGAAAAACAAACAACTTATAGGTGGGCGTCAAAGCGACCTGATTTGTTACCATATTAGCCAGTTCTCATTCTAAACGTGACCAGTTTTCATTATAAGATTAGCCAGCTTTCAATTGCAAAGTTAACGGTTTTCAACAGCGATGTGACCATTCAAAGTTTTTAATGTCCATGGAATTTGTGCATATGGACAACTGTTGTGAGTGTGGAGACGCTGTTTTGAGTCAATGGTTTTGCGATGGCTTCTGGGATTACTCACGATTGCTCAGCCATGGAATAGTGAATGCCACAGAACCGTTGAATCTAGTGGGAAGGGCAAGGCAATTGAAATGACATTGGCTTATCATTAACTGTGTTGAATTTTATTTTTAAAAGTTGCAATCAGTTTTTGTGACTATCAGGTGCTGTTTGCCAGTGAACTGATTTTGCTATCGATAATACACAAAGGCTTTATTGTTCATACATCTGACCAGTACTATTTCTGTATTGCTTGTGACTGTCTGTTTTACATTCTTCACTTCACCTATCAGCTGTATATAGTCAGTTGCTTTGGAGTTTAGTTACTGCAGTATGCCACTCTCCACTTTTCATCGCAGTGTTATAAACTGTATTACATTTGACACCGGCACATAGATAAAGTAAAATAATATAATGATGCACGATGCATTTATTCAGTCAGTTGTGAGAGAGATTTATTTATGACTTTAGTTTATAATCTTTGGCAGGTAAATACGTAATGCATGATATGGTCTCGAAACTACCGTCGTCTCGAGGTCCTGCAGAACTGACTTTGTCAAACGAGACAATTGCTGCGATGGAGGCCACGCTTTACGAAGTTGTCAAGTCCAGCTCAGAATTTGCTAAGTTCGTACTTGTTTGTGTTTCATATTGAGAATGCGCAAATATAGTGATAAGAGCATTTCCATTGTACTTCAAATAGCCATCTGAGCGATGCACAATGTATGATTGGCTTTGCGTTAACTATAGACAGAAGTTGATTAATAATTTTTAGTTTTGTAGCAGTATTATCATTATTATCATATGAAAGTTATTGAGTGCAAGTTAATATAGCTCAATACACGATAGAGGTTAAATATTATCAACTTGTATGTGCTAGCAACTCTATTTGGTCAGATGGCATGAACAAGTAAGTGTTTTGATCTACTTGTGGTTTTCAATAGAATGTGAAACGAAAATCGTGATGCATTGACTGAAAAGTAAGGAATCCTTTTGCCTACTAATCATAAAGTGGATTGTATACGTCGTGATGGAATCAAATCTTAACTCATTCCCTGTGCCTTTGTAAACTGGATGATGAAAAATAAGGAAAGCCAGTCAAACTGTCGGCCAACCTGAGAAATGATCATCATTGCGTTACTGCTATGCATCATTTTGTTGGTCTGTCTTTGTAGGCTGTTGATACAGGAGGGAGGAATTGAGCGTCTGATGCACATCGTTCGATCTCCTGTCGGCATCTACAGTGAGAAAGTTGTTCGCTATGCTTCCCAGGTACTTTTGTACCTCCTGTTGGCCTAGAGAGTACAGTTGGCGAAGAATTCAATATTGTTGGTATAGTCTATGCTAAAGAAAATTGTCATGTCTTAGCACGTGCAGATTCTGTACGCAGCTTACCAATTTAACTCTTGCGATGCTCATCTACAACTGATGTGTGTAATAGTAATTATTAGAAAGGCTGACTTTTATTTTCAGCTTCTATGAAGAGGTCTTATATCTGTAAGCATGTGTAACTGGACTATTTGTGATGGAAACATGTTTCCACGTAATTTGTTGACAATTTCAGTGCAGTATTTATTATAGCACTCAGCTTTGCAAGTGTTTTCTGTGGCACTGTCGCAAATTTAGCGCTTTATAGCAGAGTATAATTTGTTCTGTACGATCTTTAACCTGATCTTCTAGATCAATTTCATCGTGATTTCTTGATGTTGCAAGTAGAACTAAACTGGGTTGTGGTTGTCTCGTTTTTTTAGTATTTAATGAGATGTTTGTTCGATTTCTCAGCTCCTACAGAAGATGTGGAGCTTCACAGAGTTTCAAGAAGAGTACAAGAGAAAAGGCTGGAAACAAAGTGACTTTGTCTCTGCTAATTCATCGTAAGATTCATTTTAATGGTTGGACTGTTATTTCACATTTCAATCCCATACAACAAGCCTTTGCAAATCTTGTTTAAGATGTCTCTCTCATATATTAGCGAAATCTGTTGCATAAGGTCTGCTGTTACTAAAGCTGTTACACACCACAGCAGGCCCTCTCTATCAACTGCACTTGCCTCGCTAATGCCAATTTTGTTTTTGCCGGCATATCAGGTCTTGAAGTCAGCAGAGCAGGATTCTATGCCCTGGCCTTGCTGGGCTACATTTGATACGGCTGAATTTCTCAGTTTCACCTGTCAAACTATCAATTTTTTTTAGCACAGCTAAACATTTCAATTGGGCTACAGCCTTTATACCAAGGCATAATCTGAATTGTGATTTGATCAGATTCATACTATTTTGCATAATTTTGTGTAAAGATAAATTATTAGCTAACTTAAAATACTGTCGGCACTGCCGTATTTCTCTAAGCATTAGTGAAATTTAGTTTCATCAACTTTGACATGCTGCGGATATATACTGTGGCTACTATGGCTATCCTTGTAGTGTTGTATTTATGCTGCTGTTTGAATTTACGAAATAGAAATTGCCTCGTTTGTCTAATTGAGCATTTTGATGCTTTAAACAGAGGAAAGTCTCTTCCACCATCTGCTGAGAACACCATAAACCGGCCTCGGATGGCGCAGAGTGGGCCGTCGATGCCAGGGTACAACGATCGCACGATGGTCATTGACAGACGCCCACAGCAGCAGAATCTGCAACGACAGTACATGGACGACTCTTCTGTACCAGGCGTCGTCTTCTCTTCAGGGCCAAACACTGACAACAGACTTAACATAACAGGTTTCACGAGAATAGCACTTACAGCATATAACCTGAACGATTTGTCACTGAGTGAACTAAGGAAGTATGTTAAAAAGAATTTTTAAAGTGTTTCTGAAGTTTTTATAAAAATAGATTCATGATTTATTAATAATGTTTGCTTGCTTTAGTTTGTTGCAGAGTACAACAGGTTGGTGTGTTTTAACTGCAATTTTAGATGTTTACAGTGTATGCTTTTAATTACAAATGTAGGTTTAATGGGGTGGGATGTTTGATGGAAACAGGTCTTGTTTGAGTCTTTCTCTGAAATCCTCAGAAGATTAATTCAATGCTTTCAGTTCTGTTTCGATTGCCGATCGTGAAAGTTTGACATGTTTTGTTTGGATTGAGGATATTGAGTAGCTATACGTTTGACCATCAGTTTCATACTCTGTGACTTTTCTGGCAACGTTCTTATCTTGACATTGAAGACACAATCTAACACATCTGTGGGTGCAATGTGTCAAATGATTTGTTACTTAGGAGTTCTAGATAACGAATGTCAGCTTCATTGTGGTTTACATTTCAGATCAATATTCAAGCCAGAATAGAAACAGGGTGAGCATTATTAATTTAAGTAAATCAAGACAATTGTGTGATTTTCGTGGCTGGTTTGAACAAATATAATTTGTGCTCGGTTTACAAGTTCAGATGCCCTTGCATATCAGGCTGTTGATTTGCTCCCTTAAAGAATTTATCGTTTGTAGTTACGTAAAATGTAATGTAATGTAATGTAATGTAATGGTACATTTTACGTAAACATACACATTGAGGTATGAAATGTAATTATATGTACAATAAATAGACTGCATTAAGGAATCCGTCCGTTGCAGTTTCTTTGTTTGAATTTTAATGCTTACGCTTGATATCTAAGTAAATGTTGAGTCTGATGAGATCGTGCATAACAGTACTCTGTTCAGCTGGCTACTAGACATTGACCTTTCTAGGTACAAAGGAGTCCATACGAGATATTGCCCTCTGCTTAGTCATTATGTATTTTGAATTGTGCTTGGTTAACAGGACGATATTCCGCTATCGAGGATGGACTATCCAGTCAATTCATCTAGAGAAATCCTTTACTATAATTCAGCCGATCGAATTCCACGAGATCCTGAGGAGCACCACGACTTTCCACCAGACTATGATTTGCCCGCATATCGTGCTGAACCTCCGCAGTATGAAGGTCATGATTACCCAGACGCTGCTCAGGGTGGGTACGGTGCATCTGGCAGTCATCTGAATCGATACAGTGGCAGCGTGGAAGACTCTTATGGGAACAAAGCAAGGTTTCCTCATGATGAAAATCTTTCCCGAGGTGACCTCGTTAGGAGCTCATTCGACAACCAAAATCGAGAGATGAACAACTACCCGGGCGGATTTGGTGATTATGTAAGTTGAAATAACTGCATTAGTTAATTAATGCCATCAGCCAAATTATATATTGTGCTTAAAAAATTTCACCCATATATAATTCTAATAAACTTCCTTTTTTTTTAACTAATGCCCATGTTAAGGATGAGATCCGGATTGTGTTATTTCTGGTATTAATAGCATAGCAGCTTAAAAATTGCTGCCTGCTATGAAAGCGTTTAATATTCTTGTTTGTGTAGTCTATAGTTGTATGTCTAAGACATTTTCTATAATTCCTGAGTGAATTACACTCAGCTTGTTGTCATAAAGTCACATTTTTGGTTGACAAAATTATGCGTCTTGCTAATGTCTGAATTGCTCTTTCTTTCAGCCAACGATTCAGGCAAGAGAACAGGAACCTCTCTACTCGAGGCTCACAAAGCCTGATCGCTATGGCGATATGCACTTGGAAGGTGCCGAAATCAAGGCGCCGGATGTGGACTCCTGGGTGTAGGATTCGATTTATTGGCGAATGGCCATGGTACGATCGAAGGATGGAAGATAGTTACCTTCAACTCTTCATGGTTTGTAATTTCAGACGAGCCGTCGCTTAGTCCTCGATGACTGGAGGCATGGACTTGGTTATCTGTATGATATAGCTAAGAACTGTGTAGTGTTGGAACTTAGCGTGTTAGCTGGAGCCGCTGTCGAATTTAAATGATCTGATAGACGGCCCTCTGGTGTCTCAGAAGTTGTTGTGCTGCCTGCGTTGAGATATTTTCGTTATCTTTTATCATATTGATTATGTTTGAATATCAACTCATTTGTTACTTGGGGCAGTTGGCCAAAAGATACATTTCCTTGGGTTTTCCAGGTATTTTTTGATGTTATTAAGCAGATGGTTTTATTCTGTAATTAGAAATTATGTGATGCTTTTATAATGCGAATGTTGCCATATCATGTTGTTGTCATATATTATTATGATCATTTCGATTTGGTTGTCAAGTGTGAGTTGAAATCATGAATTTTTATTGTTTGACCATCGAAGTTAGATGTGCTGATGATGATCATAGGCTAGAATTTCGTACTAGAATTTCGTGGACAGTCGAAAACTTTTTATCCTCATTGGGTGACTCATGTTTTGTGGTGTTAAGTCATTTGGTAAAGTGATGTTAATGCTGTCTGTACAATGAGCAATAATGTTTGTGTGGCTGCTACTTTATCTCTGTTCTGCTGTATTTAACACAGCCACAGTTGCACAGAACACAGACTTTGCGTGCTTTTATACAATCCTGTCTAATGTGACTTCTAAAATGCTGTTATCATGTTGTCCAGAGCATCAGTCGAAGGTCACACAATGGAATTTTATTTCTTAGACAGTTTCACATATTTATAGCATTTTTATTGCCTGTAGTTCAAATAGTGTCTGAAGCTGTTAATTATGTTATTTGTTCAATGTCGTAGATTTTTCTAAATTTAACTTCAATAAGCAGGGAGGAAATTATACTGATTTAATCTGCCTTATTTTGAATTTCGGTGTTTAGTGCTGACATTTTAATTGAAGTCGTCACTGTGGGACTGTTCCAAGGGCCCTCCTTAACTGTGCCTGCTGCTTGATTCCTTTTGATTAGCCTCATGAATGGCACTGCAGGGTGCAAGAAAGCTTTGTATGAAATTGACATTGTTTAGTTTCAGTAACGTCAACCTAGAGACAAGTCTTCCCAGTATTATTACTTCATATTTTTACACAAGTTTGATTGTTTATTAATGAAAAAGTCCTGTACCTATTGTGGGCTATAAGATATGGTATTGTCTTAACTGTGAGTCTTTTGTTTTGTAATAAGCTGCGCGAGTCCTTTGTTGCAGAGAGTGGAAATTAAATCTTGTCTGTTATGAAGCATTCTCATGGCATGATGTAATCGTAGCATACTCATGTGTTTTCTTGTACTTTCGATGTAACGACCATCTTGCAACGCTGAATATTGAATACTCTTAAAACGTTTTACCGACTATTGTAAATTTGTCATTGCGCGCAGACTGTAATGGTGGGGAGATCTGGATTGTACTATATAATTATATTCATTTACTGTTTTACTGTTTTTATCTGTTGTCATTTAATATTACTAGAATCGTCTCAATCTCTGAAGCAGACTATGCGAGTATTTCTAAGGAGTGCCTCGCATTCAAAGCCACACTGAGAGGGAGCTTTGATAATTGTATGTTGAGTTTGTTAGGTGGATTGTTGGACAGTTAGAGTTCATGATTTACAACATATCAATTGGACTTGCATATCCCTCTATTCTGATCTGATCTCGGTTACAAAATTTGTCCTCTTGAAGGTTACTGCAGCCTGGGTTTCATGTGGAAACGATCTACGGGTTGAGTAGTGTGTGACAGTGACTGAGAGTTCAGCAAGGGGTCTAACCCAAAGCATCTTGCATCGTTATTACATGTGTAGAAGTTTATAGTGCTGCCTGAACGATTACAATCGGAATGATTTGTCTGTGGCTTTTTTTCCTGTTGCGCGATATGGCTACTGATGAATCGTATCTGAATCTCAGAATAACTGTCACTTGTGTTTGGATCCGATTTGGAAAATTAATACTCATATTTACGATTTTACATTTATTATGAAATTAATATTCTTGTTTCCTGTTAATATGATGCTTCAATGATCGATGTTTGCATTTCACAAGAAGAAAGTAATACTCATGTTTACATTTAATATGACGCATGTGTGCTCGTAATTTTGAGTCTTCTTTTATCGTAACAGTAATCGTAACTTGTGTAATGCAAATACAACGAGAAACTTTTTTGGAGGTGCTGCAAGTGTTCGTAACTATTTAACGCTGTCATAAAATTTCTTTTCTCAGACGTTATGGACCATTGAAAGCACAACAACACCATGTCTAAACACGTTTTGACAATGGGTTTATTTTTATAGGGGTTTATTTGTCAATTACTCACTTGCAAGACCATTCTGACATTGATATGGATAACTGATTTTAAAGAAATAGGTTTACGGTCGTATCATGAAACATTTGGCTTGCTGCTTTTGCTGGAGATTATTTTGTGACTGCTCGTTCAGGCGTTATCAATTCATCTGGATATTCAGTAGACTAGTGAATTGTCCTAACTGAACAATACATTAGTGAATACAACGTTATATATGTGTGTGGCCAAAGCCTTCAGTTGTAGGAATTGTTTATATTATTTGTGGTGAATTAAAACTGCTGGATTTGTTCGTGGTTGCTCTGCTATACTGAACTATGATGATGATGATAACAAGTTGTCTGCCCAAAGGCAGGTCAATTGGCTTTTATACCACCCATGCCAGGATGCAGATCATGATGAAAGATAACCCATCATGATGCAGATGGTTGCTGATTACCTTCCTCACAATAATTATAGGTGAGCAATTTTTCATAGGTATCCTCGCAGTGGATCGAGGTAGCTTCGAACCTGCAACCCTCCGTTTACAGAGTGTAGACTTCACTACCCTCTGGACTTTAGCAGAAATTTTTGGGATTTCTTAAGTTAGTTGACCGTGGAAGATATTCATGAAACTATCTCCAGAACATAATTAATTATTAATTATTGTTACATGTAGAAGGGCCTATAGCTCCACTTGTCATCCATAGGCCGAAACAGGCCCTATTACTACCAATAAATATGGCTGATGGGAGACAACGGGTAAGGCTAATGCGAGACGAAATCAGAGTGGAAACTAGTGATAATTATTAATGATCTTCGTTTATTAGCCTTTCGATTTCTGACTGATACAACAGAGTGTGATTAAGCTTGCAGGCCCTTATTAATAGGTCGCCTACAGCTCCACTTTATCAACACTGCCTAGCGAAAAAAAGGGCCGAGTCAACCACTAGGAGGGTTTCCAGAAGTGATCCCGCCCAAGGCCGTAGATTGCTGGGGGGTTAAACACCCCACAAATTCAAATTGCAACAATTAGCCTACATGGTGCAAAACGTCGTGTCTTACTCGTAGACTCTTAAGTCTTATATAGGCCTATGCAGACGACATGCCCTTTATAAGTTTAAACTGTTAGTGTTTATAATATACCATGCAAGGGGACTCATATAGACTTTAAAAGATGTTCGTTTAACTCTTGGTCTCTTGCTCAAGGATGAGCAAACACCCCTGAAAGAAATCCTGGCTGCGACCCTGTGTTCCTCTATCCAATATGCTAGCAATATAACACTAATAACAGAGGGGTAAAGAAACTTAGTCGATAGTACCGTAGACCTAAGCCTAGGTCTACTAATACTATACGACGTACAGTAGGCCTACAGCAATAACTCCAAAACTCAGCGATTGCTTTTTTAAGAGACAGGCCTATGTAATTAAAAAAAGCAATAACAGCCATTATGAGCCATGGAATACGGTAGGCCTATACTAATAAATAGGACGTCCAGTTTAGTATAGATCGACTGTCGCTACTGAACCGTCTCCAAGGAGACTTAGATTGCTAGGCCTAATAGGTCTACTGTAGTAGTTGCATCATCCAATGACGTCAATATGCGTCGAACGTTGCAGAAGTCTTACAATAATAGGCCTAATATAATTCTAATAAAGCGTTTCGCGGTTCTTTTAATCGATGGGATACTTTACGTGGACGTTTGACGGAGTGGATTCGGCTCCTGCCTGGTCAGTCTACCCGACGAATTGCGTCGTCAGGGAGTTCCAGATACGACGAAGCGGTAGGCCTACTTGTCTTCTGTCTCTGCATGATCTCAGGAAGTCCTGACAAAGCACAACATAATCTTATTAATATTATTATCTCAGCCGCTGCGCTTCTGAGCCTTCGTCGATAGACAACATATTAAGTTGTAGTCTAGGCCTAGTTGTACTTGTAGGGCCTAACTAAGTTATTCTTGTAGCCCCCCCCCCTATAATGCGCTCAGTTAGGCCTACTTCTATACAGACAAGATCCTTAAACTCCACCCTCACTGATTATAACTGTTCGTCCCGAGCTCACAACTTTTTTCCATAGGCCTATAGAACAATAAGAGCATTATATAGGCCTAGGCCACCAACAGCCTAAGTATTCGTAAAATACCGTAATCTCCTAATTTTTAGAGAATTGCTGCTAGAATTATTAATTTTAACCGTCAAACATGATATTCAGCGAATTCGATCTTCTCTCCCATGTCGGCCTCCAGCTTGGCGATCCAAGTCCTCGGTCCATCTTGTCGTCAATGTTAAGCCTGCCCCAGCGCTGTCTCACACCAAGATAGAAAGTCACACACTAGATGATCATACTAAATTTTCAAGAACCGCCAACTGTCGATGTAGGCTACATGTCACACTATAGACCTAACTTAGCTATAGTTACAGTGTTATACTAATAGGGAATACATAGGCCTACAGTAGGACTGTAGGCCTGTATTGAGCTCAAATACAGGCTTGCAACATTAATGTAATTAATTAATTACTGCCTTCATTGTTAAATAGTTTTACATGACACCATGCATAGTTACATGATCTTGCAGCGAATCTCTATCAAATATCCTCCTTCATATAAATTATATAAACCTACCCAATGTACATATTATCCACAACTGGCATTGCTGAGTGCTCGTAATTGTCTGTCTCTGCTCTCCGAGCATCTGGACAGGCTGAACGGCCTCGAGATCTGTACTCCATTGAACCATTGGACATTGCATGACAAGACGTACACCCTTCCTTTATAAGATAGCCTACTCGCCTATTACATCGGAACATCTCCATACCTTAGCCTGCAAATACCCTCGGCGGATCATCCTGGCATAGCTATAGATACGAATCATACGACGCTAATTCTCAAACGCAGTGCTAAGTAGGGTCTCAAAACTCCATTACTTCAATTCACAAAGATAGTGGACTGGCAATTCCAACAATAACCTTACTGGCACTTTCCGCCTTTTACGTCAGTCGATCGAAGGTATCAGCGGTCCCCTTACGCTAGTGTGACACATTCCTTGGGCTTGCCTACCCAACAGCACAGAGCCGTGCTTTTCAATTGACTGACAATCGAGTCTAATTCAGTGTGGCTCCCAGACAGGACATTGCTCATGTAGGATAAAGTTCTGGCAGAAAAACTCATTCCGACTCATGTGCTGGGTGTCCGAACGCTCTCCATGAGGAAATCGATCACATAACACAACTACCCCGCATTGTAAGGTCTACTGCACTGACTTCTTGTTGTAGCTGACTGCAGGCCCGAGGACAGAAAATCCGGGCCCCTGTGCAGTGCAGTCAAGGGCCCCTAAGCTATCTTTAGGTTAATGAGAAAAGTATAAAAAAAAATAGAAGTGTGCTCCAGATTTGTACTTTAATTCCATCGTTACAATTTTTATCCTTTATATTTACTTTGGAAATTTTAATTAAAATCTTACAAAGCACAATTTAGCGCCAAACAGTGATTTC
>JAQFXW010001108.1:0-15753 GCA_034693945.1 Dendrobaena attemsi | reverse complement strand
GACCGCCTCTGAGTAGTAGGAGACTTGAAGGGGCGGTATAGAAATGTGTGAATAAATAAATAAAATAAAATAAAAACATAAATAAATGTATAAAAAATTTCAATAATCCAAATGACCTCTAGTAAATAAAGTCAAAATAGATTACGACAGAAATATACCTATAATTATAACTAAACATTACATAGGTCAAACAATAGGATTATAATACTAAATAGTGTAGTGTAAGATCATGAATGTAAATTTACAAATTTACAATATAGGGACTCTATGGCCTTCAACCCTTCATGTTTGAATGGGCACAGCATTCTTAACGTCCCATGACTGGACTTTAATCGCAGTGGGATGACAGTAACGTAAATGACAGTAAAAATGGTGAAAATGAAGGTGACCTGAATAGTCTTCTTTAAGAAATCTTCTTTAACACATAACAAATCAAACGTACAAACAACTTGCCTCTGAATAGCATCAGTAAATTTAGTTATCTAAACTGAATTTTTTTACAGCTGATGCAATAAATGATCGGAACCCAGAAACGACCAGCACCGAAGACACAGATGAAACTGCTCCTAACAAACATCCATCGGAGTCGGTCAGGAAATGTCCTCAGCTCTTCCTTCATTTAATCATGTAGAAGAATTATCTTAGGGCCTGATCGGATGATGATATCCCAGTGTCAGCATGACTAGACTGACTCTTGGTTGCAACAGAGTCCGCACATACACACAAACACCCATACAAACACAGACCCACGCATACAGTACTGCATAAGCGGACGACAGCCAATGAGAGAAGAGGAAAATCAACTGACCACACAAGCCTGCAGAACACGCTGTGCTTCTGAGTCACAATTATTCAGACAGCCAAAAATAGCCTCACACATCATGATGTCACCAAACCAATAATAACTGTTTACTCGAGTGTTTCATGCTGATAACACTTTCGGTTACAGTGATGAACGTCATATCAACCTGCATATTATATATTATATATATATATATATGGTGCGATTATGGCGGGTATTCTTTTAAAATTGCACAAAAATTATGCAGTTTCAATGTTATTAGCAAATCAAACAGCTTTATATTGATCTAATACTGCTGGTCGATGACATCAGACATTGCACCTGCTTTACCCAGTTTTGCCAGGTAAATATTAGTTAATTACCACTTTAATGAGATGCATCGGTCTTCCAGAAGCAGTTTTTAGTATCCATTAAACATTTTTGGAAAGTGATAGCACATTGACAGAACTCCTATTATAAATTGATGCCTATTTTTGGAGTCATTGTTCTGACAAAGCCCAACATGTTTTAGCTGTCAAAACAAATTCTTAACAGTGAACAAAACTGTTCAGTGTTTAAGCGGCTACTTTTGCAGGCTATTCTACACCTCCTCTGCACAGTGGGGATTTACTGATGTCCGGAAGCTTCCCTGCTTTAACAACCTCTTGAGAAAATTGATTCATTCATGTTTCCTTCCTGCTGATGTACCGTATGTACTTGTACCTCATTCTGAAAAACAATGCTCAAGAGTAGATTTTTCTCTTTTGTACTCAGTCCTATCTACTCTGTGTCACATGTCTCACGACCTCTTCCCTCTTTTCAGGTTCACCCCCATAACAAGCGATCTAGTCCACACGTAATCTTGCACTAACTAGAGTTGATGCCTTTGCTAAAAAGAAGTTTCATTTTAGGAATGTTATGCTACTTTGCTTAAATTGTTATCGTAAGTTTTCTAAACTGCTGTGACTGTTGGTAGTCCAATAAAGAATATACTTACTAACTTACTTGCAAAACTTCAATGATGAGCAAAGTCTTTCCAAATGCATTATTGGGCTTTATTATGCAAGACACCCAATGCTTTTGATTAGTCCTTGGATATCAAATCTCAGTTATAAGATAAAATGCATCTTTGTACCCATAACGAATATAACACAAATATATCAGTACAACACATGCCAGCCTTCATAAAATAATGAAACATTTAGTAGGTGCAATAATGTAACAGTAGGAGTGCAATGTTCTCAGTTTAGTGCATCTCCTCTAGAGTGTATGCCATTAATCAGGCATACAGCTAAACAAATATACAGCTTTCCATTTCACGAATTACCATTTAAATCTATGACGAATTAACAGCACTGCTTGATTCTTGCTGAAATTTAGGCAATCTTCCTAAAATACTGACAGATACCAAATATCACAAAAGCTGCAAGCTCACATTGTAAAATGAGCTGCTATAATCTAAATATCTGCTTGTGTTATAAACTCCTACATTCAGGGTCGCTAGGATTCCACGAATCGATGGCACAAGGTGACAAGCTAAATATCTGCTCACATTCCAACCAGCTCCAAATATCAGCTCACATTCTAAGCTGTTACATTGTAGACACATGCATATTTTTTCAGCATTTGTAAGCTTTTATATCCACATTATGAGGAAAAAAGACTGTTTGGAGAAAGAAATAAGACTTTATACAAGATCTGACGCAGAACCACCAATGGCATGAACTGAAAGTATAAAGAGGTTTCGACATGAATCAACTAATGAGAGGAACGATGGACAGAAACAGCTGGAAACTGATGGCTCATGGTGCAGTCTAACCTCAGAATGAAAAAGGCTGAAGATAAGACAATACTCAAACTGTCCTTCAAGATGACAAGATTTTCACAGCTTCCATTGTACCATTATATTAATGCATTTGGCATCAAACCCCATCTACAAATCTCTGCAAAGTCACAGTGACCTGATTAATGGCATACATTCTAAAAACAAAATCCACATCCCAAAATAGATTCTCTAACCGTTGTACAGAGGGTTTTATATAATTATGTCGTGATGCACCTTCAACTACTGCACAGGTGTTTAACCCCATTCTGCTATGTACAGCATGTTAATTGACACACATAATATTACCTATTATATTATAATAGGTATATTATAATAGGTAATGTATACATTTCGGACATCAGCGTACAAGCTCGTACATCAATACTTATGGAAACAAATGCTATCAGCATCAAACAATAGACAATCACAGCGTCATCGTCGTCACTGATGGACCGTGATGGTATTAGTGAATTCTGGACATAATGTGACATAATACCTGAGTTTGAAACCAGCATAAATCAGAAAGTTTCCTCTTTTAATGTGGAATAGGGGCACAGTATGCATACACATTGAATGACATTCACGGTCACTCAGTCTGCATATTTCTGCAATGCAGTTACGCTAACAGCTGCATTGAGAAATTGCAAATACGACAAATTATTATAAAAATAATGAAAGCAAAACTGAAGGAGGGGGCGAAACATTTACTGAGTAATGCACTGAGCCTAATCAGCGTAAAGTGACTGTACTTGACGTTAGCTGGTTTTCATGTGTGCATGCGGGATTGTGGGTCTTTTCACAATGCAGTACGATACAACTGTACTTTGATATCGCCCTCCTAACAGAGTTCAGAAGTGCACATGACCACTCACGGTCACAGAACATCGATAGCGCAGAGCAGCTGAATTGCAGAGTAATTGCGAGTGAAGGACTTGCTCAAGGCCCCTATGCAACCACTTGAGGTTGCATAGGGTCACAAGGCATCGAACATACCACCACACAAGGACTCACCAGTAAGATATAATGTAATAATAATGAGACCCGTAACAAGTCCTAAGGCTGTCATCAGGGATGAAATGTTAGCGACTTCATTTTCCTGGCCTCGGCATATGATGGCGGACGGCTAGTCCTCTCCGTCACTGTCTCATTATACACCGAACCAAATTTCTGCCCTGTACTGGCCGGGATTTGAACCCCGGACCTCTCGATCGAGAGTCCAGCGCGCTAACCACTGTACTATCGAGCACCCTCATAACCGAACATACCACCACACAAGGACTCACCAAGAATAACTTGCTTCTTAATCTGAGCACCATTATCATACTGCTGACTCTTTTTTCGTCTGAATGATTTTAATGTTATTTAAACTAGCACAGGCATCAGTTTTGCTAGAGCTATGAGAAAGGATCTGTCATATATGAGAGCACTAAATTATAAGTGCCTGCATATGTATACAAGCAATCAAGCATACCAGTAGTCCAGATGAAGTATAACAACACATACCTGCAACTGATGTCTTTGATGGTTTGACTGAACCATCCACATATAATGTCAAGGCTGTAGGCTGCAAAGGAACGTTCAGGGAAGAATCGTTCTTCACTATTGACTGAACTTTCAGAGCAGCTGCAGAAGATTCAGAGACATCACCAGACGCTGAGGATACGGTTGTTGATGGCATGGATGCAGAAGCACATGAGACGGAGGACAGTGAGGAGGACAGGGAAAGAAACGACAAAGGTGCTGATGATTTTGAGGGTAAGGACATGGGCACTGGTAATGGAGACACCAATTGGCTGGATTCCATCTTGGTGTTGAAGCTGGCTTGTTGACTGCTGTCACTGGAGTCATCGCCCGTCATTGAGGATAGCACAACATTGCCAGCAGTTGCATCACGTTTCAAGGTTGAAATTTCTGCCACTTGATCATCGCATTCACCCTCCACATCTGTCTTCCCATCAGCTGCTTCTATTCCGTCATTCGAAATCTCCTCAAAATATACACTGTGCTGGATTATGCAAGACGTGCCTTCGACTGGTTTGTCACCTGAATTTGCAGAGGAACTGGCCTCTTTCGAATAACTGTCGTGCAACAAATCGTCCGTCGTGGGATGCGACGATGTCGTGACGCTTGCAACGGACGACTTGCTCGATGACTCAGCAGCTGGAACTTTTGGACTTGCTAGCTTAATGTCAATCTTTAAATCGCTCGTGAGATCATCAGTGACTGACAAGCAACCAGTGATGGAGTCCTCAATTGGTTCCTCATCCGTCTGAGAATTGGATGCAACGTTTGACGACCCGGTGTCCGACCGAGTCTCGGTAGATCCGGCTGACGGAGAAAAAGCGTCAATGCTCGGCTTTGTTCCATGTACATTGTCACTGGATGACGAAGAGGAACGATTCAGTTCTTGAGACGTCTGGACGCGACTCGCGACTTTAATGCCTTCGTTCAGAGCCTCTTTTCCACAACTGCTACTCTGTGACAGTCGAGAATTTCTACCATTATCAGCATCGTTATTTTGATCAGGGATTTGTAGACTCTTCAGGTGTGGCTTAAAATCCATTGAATTCATAAAATGTTCTGTCGTCTCGGTGCTGCGAATGCTATCTGTCGACTGCAAGTTCGAGTTTGGTCCAGCTGACTCATTGGAGTCATTGACGTGATGTTGTTTCTTATTATGGTTAATATTATTATTACAGAAGTCCAGTGAACAATCGCTTGCACTTGGGCTTGCAAGTTTTTCGTCCTTCATGAGCTTTTTCACGACGAGACCAGTCTTTGTCTCGATCAGAAGCTCCTGCCTGGAGATGCTCGAACGCTCCCACGATCGATGCTGATCGCGTCTCGCATCACGAGTTTTATGATCGGATGGAACATCTTTTGCTTTCGTCCTATTTGACAATGGTTCCTGCTTGATGCTCTGCTTCTGCTCTTCGATGCTGATGGACCTGCTAGAAGTGGAACTGGTATCACCACCAAACCCATACCCCATCTGTCCCATCGACCCAACGTATCCGGGGGAGAGCAGTGGTGGGGCCACTGCTGATGAACCTCCCATGTATGGGTTCCAGTGCGATGGATATTCCGATGTTGCATGACCTCCAGCTGAGTTTGATAACAGATAAGCTGAAACAAACAAAAAACATTGTTGGAAAACTCCAAAAACAGTGCACTTGCAATCATCTACTGGTAACCGAAAAACACTTTCGATATGTTTTAGCTATATGGAGTTTTATCATTCGAAATACTATAAGCACAAAAGTAGCCAGTTTTAAGGACCACAAAAGCAGCAGGTGCTTCCAGAGTCAGGAAACAGTTAATTCAGAACTAGAATAGAATCACAAAGACTATTATTAGTTTACAGAGTATATTCAACTCAGAGACCAATCCATCAACAGGAATGAAATCAGGTCCCAGGATTCTTTGAAGTTGCCACACTGCCAATTTCTACATTGGGAGTATTATGCATCTCCACCCAAACATCTAGGACGCTTTAGTGAACTGACATTTAGAACATAGAAGTTCATTTGAATTCAGGTTTCAAATATATAAACCTAAGAATATCCACAGAGGAAATGTGAGGCCTCAGATTATCTAATATTGTGTTCAATGAGGTGTTTTATGGGTTTCATAGGATAGGGAAAGTGAAGAAAAATACAGCCAGCAAAACTAGAATAACAAATGTGTCGTTTATGATTACATGTTATCACCACTGCCACCTGTACATCTTATTATAGTAGATCTGTAAGCTTACGTCATAGCTATAAAAGCGCTTATTGACTGTGTTAGAAAAGCAAGACACTGCTTGCATGATTTGATGGAAAGAGAAGTAAAAAGGGAAACGACGATCACGATCACGCTGGATAGACATATAAAAACAAAATGTGAACAAACATGAGAAAAGCATTGTCTAGACCAGAAGAATGACTCAAGAAGACAAGTGATTCATTTGCATAATTCATCTTCAAAAGCTCAGTACCAATAACTGATGATATTGATCACGAAAAGGTTGTTATCATGGGTTTATGTGTACCATATCATCACCACTACAAATAGCAGTGTTGACGTAGAGTCATGGGAATATACAAAGGTGCTGAACTGATTAATCTGCATAATATCTAAATGCCTCTCAGCATTCAATATATTTTCCATGGATCCTTGCGGCTATGATAGCTATATGCCTATAACTGTAAAAAAAATCACAAACACTAAGGATTTAAATCATAATCTAAAAATAACCATGAAAGTGAGCGAGAACGCGTGGGAAAGGCGTTCCCACTGCTTTCAAAATTCTTTACTTGAGTTCCTACTGCTTCAATGCAAAAGAACCACGTAACACATACAAATCAAACCTTTGGAGTTCCCACTGCTCACCCAGACCACTTTAACCACTGAAAATAACTAATACTGTATTTGTATAACAACAGCACAATATATACTGGAAATATCTTATTTCAGAAGTCTTAGCAATACAGTGCTTCCTTCTTTACTTTTAGGTCACATTAAAAACTATGGTCGTTCTTTCACTATCTTTTGGGCCTTCCTATTAATTATACGTGTCATGTTTGCTGTTTGTGCACAATTCTTTGATATTTGATTAGTATGCATATTGCATAATAGAACTTCTAGTTATGCTTGTTTACAATCAAAGTAATAAATGAAGCACTTCACAACATGTAAACTACGACTCAGCATCAACTCTGTAGACGGGAAGGCCTTCATAGTAAGAGTATCAATGAAATAATGATTGTTTTAAATGAATATTCTGCAGACTTGTCATTGCTTGCTTGTTACGTAAACCATCATTTCTGAATGCACCACTGTTTCTTTTCAATATTAACTTCAGTTTGAGTGCTAGGAAAATCTTCAAGACTGACCAGGAGTCATTGATCTTAGGTTGGAGTGGTCAAACCTTGGGTAGAGTTATGCAGCATAAAACTTCCCATATAAAGGAAAGACAACATTGATTTTTACATAAATATTTGCACTGCTTTCTCATTTGGCTTATGCTGTATTATACAAAGCATTCTGTTGACAAAATCAAACACAGATCTCCCTTATCAGTAATCGAGACTGAGTAAAAGCTCAACGCGGCTGCTTCGTTAAGAGAAATAGCAAAACGCTACTAAACTATTGTACTACTCAGCTGCACATAACTAGAGGCATAATAGACACCCTAAAACCAATCAGAAGTATAATGCAAATACTTGAAAAAGCCATGGGAATACCCATGTCAGGTCATACATATAAGCAAAACTCCCTTTACACTGAACTCATACAACAGAAACTGCAAGGATGATTACAGCCTATAAACTGATGGCCGAATAATAATCGTGTCACTGCAATAAAATCCAGATCTTCCTTTCTGAGCAATAATATAAACATGGAAGCAGGAAGGAAAGCCCAAAACCATGTACAAATGACTTATTGGTAACAATTACGATTGCCAATTCCAGTTTTTCCCCAAACAAAAACTGATAAGCTAGCCCGTAAGAGGCTAGGCCTGTTTGACTGAAAGAAGCATTTGTTGATTACCGGTAATAGCCTTTTTTAGATTTCTGTATTATAAATTGTATTAAAACAGGTCTCAAGTTTGAAACTGAATAATATTTCAAATTATTTGAAAATTACCCACTCGTATCGTTTATTCATATAAAATTAATAAATAAATAAGGAACTAGTCTTCCAAGCACAGACTGCTTTAATACATGTAATATTGTCAAGGTTTTCCCAAATATCACCCGTTGAATTCAATGAAATTGATTTAAGTATACTTGTCCAACTCAGAAAAAGAATTTGACATCATAGTTTCATTATAGCCCAATTCAGATGGTAACTTTGATATTATATCTTCAGTGTCTTGTAAATAGCTTAAGATACAATCACATAAAATATAAATATATGCCTGTGTACAATCTGGGTTTTCCAGATTTGCTTTTATAGTGGGTGAGGGAATGGGTGTTTACAAAGAGAAGGAAACTTCCTCTTATCATCATGACCCAGTCACAACAGGGAACCAGAACTAAGTACTTTTCCAAAGAAATATCATAGCATCATATGCACTTTGTACATGAAGTTGCCAAAATTAGGTTATTTTCTTAAAAGTTACTGGGAATTGTATCATTCCCTTTTACAAGGGATTGACATATATAATTATTGGCAAAAGCCAATCCCATGTCTGAAGGCTGGGACTGATTACAGCAACTCAAAGCAGGGCAGGGCTCCATTAAATGGCCAGAATAACATTTGTATCAACTATTTCGATCTCGATTCCATGTGTGCATCAACAAAATATCTGGGTGTACCTGGTGTAGTGAGTACTGAGTAATCATAGAAAATCATTTAGTTTTAACACAGAATCGGTGTGCCGGTCCATCTTCTTTGCCTGTAACTGTAAGTGCCAAAGATTTTAACAGTTCATCTATCTTTTGGTTTTTATCAAAAAGCTACTGTGTACGATATTGACCTATGCCTCAGCCGTAGTTAAATATATGATTAAATATACAGTAAATCACAAAGCTGTTATTGGGTAGAAAGATGACCTGAATGCATGTTAGAACTCCATAGATAGGATACTATTTGGTTTCAACAAATGGGAATCCGTTAAAACCTTTATCTGTGGCATTGACAGATTAGACGTGCATCACATAATTAAGAAACGTGGTATAATGTTCTATTGGCGACAAATTAACTCGACTTCAGACTTTCTTAAGAGTATTTTCTGGTGCTACTCTGCTAAGCATGTTCTATGTGATGATAAACTTGTCTGTATTCTGAATGGAAAAATCAGTTCTATTAATGACATTTATATACATTTTAGTAGTTTGTGTGCCTGACTTTATTTTTGCTCAACGTTTTGTTTTGTTTCTGTTGTGCATTTTGTATTTCTGGTCAACTGTATAATTTGTGCTTCTGCCTTTGTGGTGCATTGAAAAACTTATTTCACAAATCATAATCTAATGTTTAATTTATCCAACAGGATCATAGTAGGCCTATGGTAACAGAAGCATTAGAAACCTCTAGACTGTTTTCTATTAATGCATTTGTTTCAGCACAGAATGCCAAATCCCAAATCCACTCCCACACACTATTCACTATGGGCCTGGCCTGTCTAGCAAAGCTAAAACCCTAACGGATAACAATAGCTCACTGCTGCAAATTCAAAGAAGAAAAGTGCAGCTCAAACAGTCTGACAGCACTTGTCCTTCATTCAGCATAAAATATTCACACAACTCTTGACATGTATGTATAAACGCAACCCATTTAGCGGCCATCTAACGGCACGACACGAGGCAAATCCCAGTACATGAAGAACACAGCCGTTTCATGGCTGAATAGGAAATTCATGCAGGCTGTCAACATTTTTACAATTGATGGCCATAGTAAGGACATTTGACATTCCCCTGCCCTTTCCAAAAAATTACACAGACTAAAAAGGACAGGCTGCACTTCTGCCCAGCAGTTGACTCCTTTCCAACCGAACAGAACACATAATAATTGTAGTATATTTAGTGAAGTAGGTAAATGTCCGTTCACTGGATAATCAGATACGTCTGGATGAATGTCTCAGTCATTTGCAGGTCAAATTATTAAATATTTGCAGAAAGATGGTAATACAAGAAAATTTCTATTCATAAGAATGCAGAAAAAGCTCCCACCACTCAATATATATGGGTGGGTGTGGATGGGGCGGGAGGGAAAGAGCCTCCAGAGAAAAGTCAAGATGACAAATGATCCGAGGGAGAGCATCTGAAGGGAAAGCAATCAGTTCTAGAAGAGTTGCACAATAGCCCTTCAGATACACAACACCACTCAGAGGAGAAAGAAGCGAATGCCACTCTGGCTAAAATGAAATTAGCCTTTATTTCAGGTTGGAAAAAGGACTCATTCAGCCACAGAGAAATGCAGATCCATCACTTTGTCTTCCTCGTCAGATGGGCATATCAGTCACTTGAAATTCATTTCCACACACAACTTATTTCGTCATTCATCTGAGCCAAGCGGCTATGGCTCAAGATGAGCCAAGCGGCTATGGCTCAGCTATTGACCGCTACTTTAGGAGTTAAAATTCTGGCCAGTCAATCCAATGCAATCCAACTATCAATCGTTGTCAAACCAGACTAGAAGCTTACCAACCACTTGCAAAAATATTTGCAATTTCGTCGGCAGATTGCTTAAATCAGGCATAGATTCAGTTAAAGAGAGCTGGTTCAATATACACAGTAATAAAAATTAATGTCCATGCAGAATATAATATGAAAGAATAAAACGTTTGTAGAAATGTATATAGGACTGAAATATTCTAATGAAAGCCAAATGGAATGAAGATAAAATAAGGTCAAACAAATTTGAAAATGTCACAAGTTTTATGAAGTTAAGGAAGACAATACAGGAATTTATAAAAAGGGAATAATCATAAGTATATTCCACATGTCCAGTGTTGATCTGGGGCTGAGTTTCAAGTACAACGTTTGTAAATAACACTTTAAGGAAACGATGATAAGCTAGAAGCAATAAATTAGCATTTTAAGGAAAACACGTCCAACATAGCCAGAATGTAACCCAATTCCTGAGAAAAACGCATTCAATTCAATTCAATTCAATATTCTTTGTTGCAACCAGCAACAACAAAATTAACAAATGGAACACAGCTGCCCAATGGCAAATAATATCAGTTGCGGTCACAACAGGATAGCCCAGAAGGGATCGATGATCCGCTAGATAGGGCTACCCAGGGTGGGAAGCATTGAGCAAATAAGCAGCAGGCTAGTTATTATTAGCAATTGCGAAGAACGCGACAAATCAACTTAAATATTACATGTTAAGCTACAACCTTAACTTAAAAAAGAAGAAGAGCATGCAGAGAGAAAAATCCAAGCAATAATTAGGAAGGATTCACAAGATAATTGCGTAGCGCTTTTTTAAATCACCCAAATTTAAACTACTAGGCCTAAACTACTACGCCGAAGCGCCACGAGCAACTGTAGGTGAAGGACTTGCACAAGGTCTCTACGCGGTGGCTCGGGCCTGAATCGAACCCGCGACCCTTCAGACGCAAGGCATAATACATGATATAATTATATATATACATACATAATTAACACTGCAAAATTACTGGCAGAAATCATCAAAAACTAGGCCTACTGGTACAAATCACCCAAAATTAAACTACTAGGCCTATATATATATAGCTGGGACAAATTCTACAACAAAGCTTATAGGGACATTTGTCAAAGTGGTTACACAGTTAAAATATTCCCTGATAGGATGCAATGAATGCAGTTCATCTATAGGCATATCTGAAATTACATAGTTAATTAACCCTCCGTAATCTCCGGTTTTGTAGACCTACGATTGTGTATGATACCTCTGTAAGTAAGTAGATCTATGTGAGTAAATTTTTTTACCGGGGGCCAAACAGCACTCTGGTTTTACAGACACGTAAAGTTAACATATTATCATTTATTTATTTACGAATTTCTATACCGCCCCTTCAAGTCCACTACTACTCAGAGCCGTTCCCAGTCTGAAGGAGTGTCGGAGTTTTCACGCCGAAACGCCACGAGCAACTGTAGGTGAAGAACTTGCTCAAGGTCTCTACGCGGTGGCTCGGGTCTGAATCGAACCCGCAACCTTCAGACGCAAGGCATCAACTATCCCACTGTTCCGCACACGCCCTTTGTGCTAGCCCGAGATATTAATCTTTGAATGTCGGCAGACATCGGGCTCGAACTCGGTACATAGACATCGGCTATATATATATATATATATCATATATATATATAGCCGATGTCTATGTGCCGATATATTGTATAGCTAGTAGCTAAAGTAAATCAGTATCGAGTCAATTGCTAAGCAACATAGTCAAATTTCTCATTCTGTTGTTAGCTTGTGTCAAACACGGGCATTTGATCCAGAGGCCGTAAGAAATAAACTTACATACAGTTTCAGTTCGGTTCTTTTTATAATACTGTACATGGTAACCCGCTCCTCACATTTAGAAGCATTATATATATATATATATTATATAACATTAGGCTATAGGCCTACAGTGCTACACCTAAAATTTACTGCCTCCAGATTCGTTAAGTCATCATGGTATACCTTCAAATGAACGTTCGATCGCACTGAAACCATGGGAGCCTCGAATCATTTCTGCAGTGGGATGCAAAAATTTCAGATTGTTGGCACGGGGACTAACGAAGGACGAAGGTGCCTGGCTTGATATGTGACCTGTTAAGAGTTCTGGGATCCCGTTTTCAACCACATCTAAACGTGACATATTAAGCTGAGCCTACATGCATTTGATGCAGATAATTTTATCACAACAGTCAAAAGAGGTATATATAGGCCTACGCTATTTGTGCTCAAAATACAGATGCAGGGGCGCACCTGATCCAGACGGTCACGCTCATGTATGAAACGAAATAATGCTTTCCATGGTATGTATATAATTATATACCCTATAGGTCCCCACTCAATAAAGACGTAATTTTTATGCAAGCCTTATAACTTAAAATATCTCAATTGTGTTCAAGTGTTTGAGCGGAAACGGAGGAAGGCCGTAATTAAGTTTCTGTAGTTTGCGTAGCCACAATTACAAGACATCTTCAAACAGCATAAAATATCGAAACAAAGAAAACCGATATCTCACGGTTGGTGGTCCTAGCCATAAATCGCAATGGCTTATACCAGAAAAGAAAGTCAAGTTCTGATTGGAAGTCTATGCGAAATAAAAGAAAGTGTCCAGTGGCCACGACTTTGCATAATTGTTTCTAGACTGAGCAGCTTCTAGAACAATAATGGGACTAAAAAACCAGGTGTTCTTGATGAGCGTCTTAATCATCGGAGGCATTACAGGTCAGTACATCAGTTACAAGGTCAACTTTATTTCGAGAGAAACCTCAGACCAACAAACGGTATATCGGACTTTCAATCGCCACGTATGGAACGAAGTATTCTTTCTATGGCCTGTACCCAGTGTCCACGAAAGCAAGGAGACGTTAGTCACTGTCTCTAACAAGAGACTTGGCGAGATTGAATTTCGTTCATCGCTTGACGCCTGGCTAAATAAGAAAAGGGATTTCCAATATCTACGTCTGTCTTGTTCCTTGACAAATGACAAAAGCGCCGCATCTCTTTGCTTCTGTACAACTTATGTTAAATCACTTGGAACTAACAACGATATCGGCTGGACAAATGGAACAGTTTCTCATTGCACAAAGATTCCACGCCTCTCTGCGTACATGTTTAGAGACTTTGAAACTGTGTTGGTGCTCGAGTTTGACCAAGTTCAGTTCGATGACATAGATGCAGATTCATTCCGTCATCTTTCGTCTTTACAACTTGTTAGACTGTCAAATATTTTCATTACAGCTGACAAAGTTCCATACGGACTCCTGTGTGGCTTCTCAAATCCCATAGTCATACAGATCTACAAGGCACATGTTGGACAGAATACTTCAGGTGATTCCCTCTTCAAGCTTCTTCAATGTGCTACTACAAACACTTCAAATGGAGTTGTGGAAACAACATTCATGAGCATTCTAGAAATCGAGAACAGTTCACTAACACTTTTGCAAGGCAAAATGTTTTCATCTGTAGGTAAAGAATACGTGCTTTCTGTATGTTTTCCAAGAAATCTGATTAGCAGAATCGACAACGAAACATTCATTGGGTTAACAGGAGTGACAAAAATAGATCTTTCGGAAAATCATCTGAAGAGTCTCGATCACGTCATTTTCTCCGACCTCAGCTCCCTTATTCATTTAAATCTGGCTCATAATTTACTGAGCGTTATCGATACAAAAGTTTTTGAAACTCTTCTATCTCTTCAAGCTTTGAATCTGACAGGAAATCTCATATCTAACGTGGTCGGAAAATTCGGTGTTCTTCCAAATCTCGTAAACTTAGACCTCAGAAATAATCAGTTCGAAGTTATCGAAGAAGGCACATTTTCCGAATGCTTCCAACTTAAATACTTGTGGCTATGTGAGAATCGTATATCAGATATCCGCAAGAAAGCTTTTGAAGGAACTAATCTCTTACAGTATCTAGATTTGTCCTCGAATAATATATCAAGTGAACAAATGGTTCACAACTTTCTACAGTATGGCTTGAAGGAGTTGAATACTTTGGTTCTCGAGGAAAACGGTATGTCTAGCTTGCTGCCTTACATGTTTCAGCGACCCGAATCATCCTCTTACATCAAAGATCTTTATTTAGGCTTTAACAAAATATCATCTATTGACAAAGATGCTCTTTGGCATCTGAATTCTCTGGAACGCATTTATCTTGGTAATAATGAACTTTCTGATATGCATTCCGATACTTTCAGAAATAACACCCACATCTTATCACTGTTCCTAAATAACAACCGTCTTACATCTCTGCCTCTGCACTTCTTTCCAGAAGGCATACAGGAGTTAGACTTGTCCAGCAACTTCATCAGTCAATTACCTCTATCTGAAGATAACTTGCCGAGCCTAAGAATCCTAAATCTGTATGGCAATATCGTAGAGTCCATCAGCGATCAATCTTTTGCACAGTTTCCATCCTTGGAAAGATTAAACATGAGCGGAAATAGATTGACGGATATGGAGGAAAGCAGTTTCAGAAACACCCCTGAAATAGCCACGCTAGATATTTCCCATAACAGATTGGACCTCGATTTTTCAATTCATTATCTAAAAGATCTGGTAAGAATAACTTATCTCAACATGAGCCGCAACAGGATCACATCCGCTCATAATCTCTTCGGAAGTGACATTCGTCGTGCTTCAGTGCTCGATATCAGTCACAATCCTCTCGTATCATTTCCAGATCAACCGAAGTATGATGAAGTGACCCTTCCAAATGATATCTTTAGTCAAAGACTAATTATAACGAACTGCAATTTAGAAACTGTTAACAAAAATGCACTGGACATGGCTACCTTGATGGGGCATCTAGATCTCAGGTCAAACCAACTGACTGAATTCGAGCCACTTCAGCTATCAGATCAAATTAATGACTACCAATATCAGATACTACTTGATGATAATCCAATCAGGTGCTCGTGCAGAATGAATTGGCTCAAAGACGATCAGTATTCAATGCATTACATAGTGTCTCGTTGTTACCGGACCTTAACAGGACGATTCGAACT
>JAQFXW010001107.1:0-15755 GCA_034693945.1 Dendrobaena attemsi | reverse complement strand
CTCCTGCTTGACAGTACAGCACGCTAACGACTAAACTGCAAACACAGTCCAGCACGCTAACCACTACACTAACCAAGTGTCCAACAGTCATGTAGGTCTACCACTCTACTGTGTGATTTCTTCTCTGTAATACATGTATGAGGAATTGAGGATACATTGATACATAATCAGTAAACCAAAGATGTGCAAAACACTTGATATATTATGATGTAGCAATCGTCCTTCTACCGTCGTATATATATTATAGGAATCCTCTGAAGCTGCTTTGTTTTGCCCATCTATGCGTAAGTCTTAATCCGGGTCTTTTGCTGTAGCCTACAAGCCTACAGAAATGTTTTAAGTCGTGTTTGAGCAAACGTCACATTAAGAGATTGAAGTCGATGTTGACAGATGAGCCCACAATACGGGCAAATATGGCCCATATAATTATGCCTGCTGCATTCTATGCCCGCAGTAAATCAGGTCTGAGTCGGATCCGAAGTGTTAGAAAACTGAGCTATTTTGGACTAGACCTGTAATTTTGCACACGAGAGTCGAAGAATAAATGCATTGAGTCGTGTTATTGAGTTGAGTGGTTGCATATACAGGGTGAACCAAAAAAGTAACCAATATGATTTTTCCGACTATTTCAGTCAAAAGTAGGAATGTCTAAATAAAATTCTGCAAAACTGAAAAGCAATTCATATTTACATATAACTGTCAAATATTATCAAACTGTTTCAAACACAACAAAAGTTATTCAACTTTTAGTGACGTCACCCACTGTTCTTTGAAGGTTCGAATAACGTTTAACAGTTTTTTGCAATTATTTCCGGCCAAACGTACTTTTTCCTAAATGAAACTTTCTAGGCTTAAAGGTAGTTCATATTTACAAACAACGACCAAATTTTATTGAAATATTTAAGCGGAACAAAAGTTACAGCACTTTTAATGAGTGCACCCACCATTTTCTGATGAATTGAAAACGCGTAACGCAACAGCTTTTCCCCCCAAAAGTGCCGTAACTTTTGTTGCGTTTGAAATATTCTAATGAAATTTAGTCACTACATGCAAATTTGAACTACCTTTAAGCCTGTGGAATTTAATTTTAATATATTTACTTTTGGAGAAGATACTAGTAAAATACTGTAAAACATTATTCGAAGTATTCTTGCGAAATTGGGCAGTTGCATGTAGATATGAATTGTCTTTCAGCCTGTAAAATGTTATTTAGGCATAAATATTCTTACTTTTGACCGAAATAATATAAAAAACGTAGGGGGTTACCTTTTTTGGTTCACCCTGTAGGTCACGAACGTAGGATGCATGGTTGGGTCGATTCATAACCTCTGCCTTAAGAGCTGCTCTGGCAGCTCTGCCTCCGCTGGCTTCCTGGAAACCCAGCTCGTACCATAACGGGCCTTCTCTTCGATAGCCCTTGTGATTCGACGCAGCGCTCGTGCATAAGCTGTGCCCTGAGTTTGTCCTTCGAGTAGCGCGTTACATGTAGAAATTTGGAAAGTATCATAGCGTTCAGTTCAACGGCGGACAATCCATACTCCACGCTCCTCCACCTGGAATCGTCTTCCCAGTGGCGGATCCAGGGGGGGCCGGGGGGCCCGGGCCCCCCCCCTTATAGCCATAACCCTAACCCTAATTCATTAAGTAACCCTAACCCTAATTTCAACGCTAACCCATTTAAAATTAATAATAAATTAAAAGAAACAACTTAATTAAAAGCAAGTAGCCTATTTTCTATTATATCAAATTGTTTGTTAGACTGCAGACAACATTTTCTAATTTTTTAGTGCGCTACATAAATAGTGTATGCGCAGTGTGTACGGTGCTGACATTTGTTTAGAGCAAAGACCGATAGTCGCTTGTTGTTAATTTAGTTGCCCATAATTTGTGAATGGACTCCAAAATAAATTAACGATGCGTCCATGGACTCCAAAATAAATTACCGCGGCGGCCAAATACCGTGTGTCACATAATAAAAAGGTCAAAAAATTTCTCGCGCTTGCGCGCGAATGTCCTGTTTTAGCTTCTTAACCAAACCCTAACTTTAATGCTTATCGCAATTTAATCGTAACGTATTTTTATCAACGGAATAAGAAACTGTGCGATTGATGAAAAAATCATCAAATTTTGGGAAGATGAGTTGCGAAATTTTTGGGCCCCCCCTTACTGAATTTCTAGATCCGCCGCTGCGTCTTCCTATTGACCTGAGGCTAGAACTTCTCTTTCTCCCTCTGCATTACGCTGGCATCTGAAAATTATATTGTTTTTTAATGTTTCCAAAATGACTAGAAATTGGGTCTGGAACGCCTCTGTTGACGTTTCTATAGAGGCGCTTTATAAATTGAATCTTACAATTGCAATTACAATCTACTCAGTGGAACATGCGCATCGACCAGTCTCTCCATTTCAAGTCAAATAGAGCAACTTGAAACACTTGGCCTCTGCTGTATACAAATTACTAGAAATTGAAGTTCTCTTCTTTATATAAACTCTTCTTCACACCAATTTATTATAGGCCTATCTGATATTATATTATATCACATTTATTATATATATATATATTTAAAAATATATATATATAAGTTCAGGACACGCAAATATGTTAAAATAGCCTCTTTTTAAAATTAGGCGGCAGATGATCTGGCTTCAGGCGTCGAGAGACTGGAAGTCAATGTCACTATATACAGGTCGACCAAAGGCAAATGCGCTCGTGTCATTAACAGCACCGATTCTTCGCTTGCACGAATGGCATTTAGCTTCAATACTAGATTCAGCTTTGAACCTTGTCTGGGTTTAATTAGCGGACTCGGGTGCAACCTATCGTATCATGATCACATCTCAGATGATTGAAGGAGAATTTATCGCTTCCGACCAGATTCAGTGCACGTCGGCGCAGACGGCCATTAGCTGTCCAAGGCCTAAGTGCAAGAATTGTGGCAAATGCGCTTCAGCAGTCCGACGTTTTTCTAGGTGCGTCACTGAGATCATATTATGATAGGTGTTATTTGTGGTGTTTCGTGCTGATCACCTGCTGACTATACTTCGATCATCAATGCACTAGGAGGTCGTGTCACCAGAGGGAGAGAGAGACGTCATGAGGACCATTCAGTTCATGGCATCGGTTAATCATCGACGACGACTCAACACGCTTCCGGTGGAGAAAGATCAACGGAAGAAGAGTCGACAGAAGGCGCTTCAACAGAGGGCGTCACGTGACACGACCGACAGAGACGACGAGGTCAACTGGTTCCGTGGTTATAATGAGGAGACTTACAAAGACAACTAGACAGACACATACAGACATAGACAGGCAGATAGACAACGAGAGAGACGGACAGAGAGACACGAGACACTCGTCCATCTCCGACCGATCGAGGACCGCAACAATCATCAGATGGTTATCTTGGATTGATGTCTCTTAGCCGCAGATGCACTCATCGTCCCTCCAATGAGAACCATCCTCCACTCAAATCAGAACCACTCTCATCATCATCATCAGTCTCTAATTGCAGACAGTCGCAACTTCTAGAGCATCTAACGTTTCCGCCCCCCCCCGTGTCCCTCCAGCAGCACCCTTCACTCTGTCCACCTGTCCGTGTCAAGTTTCATTAAGTCCTTTTCGGTTTCCATTACCATCTTTCATAATTCATCAAACTGTGGGTCGATGTAGATGTAGTTCTCTTTCGTTTCTACCAGTAACGCCTAATCCGAAATGTCGTCTTTCAAATGTTCTCATCTGTTGGCAATGCATGTAGCCTTTATATACACAATACTGTACATTATGTGCGATATAACTATATATTGACTATGCAAAACTAACGAAAGGTTAAAAAAAATGAAGCCAAGAGAGCGGGCATTACTCGTGCGTCTAAACAGAGTTAACTTTGACATTATGCAGCGATTGAGACGATTTAACGTCGACTGTTAACGAAACTTCGTAAAACAATCAGTTATATATTAACGCAGACACAAAAGACGAACACACATTGAAGTCGTTAAATTTGTCATTAGAGGATTAACGTGTAGGGAGCTGCTTCAGTTGCCCCTTCGATCCATCATTCCATTGATCTTCGCCATTCATCGGACATCAACACCTCAACCTCTTTACACACACAGACCTACCTCCCCAAAGTGGATTAAGGCTCATTTCAGCAGATAAATGGTCAATCAATCACAGGAAGCTGTCTGCAGTCGTCAATGGCAACAGGTTGCAATCTGTGGCCTCACTTAATTTAGATCTGCACCTAATATTCTTAGAAGTTGTTCCACATGCTGCAGACCGGAGCCATCTATACTGTACAGTATAGACAGCATAGATGGCTCTGCTGCAGACATACGGATGACGGTCATTGTAAGTATTCACTAGCAATGGACTTGACGTCTTTGCACTTCGACCCTCCTCTTCATGGGTTGGCTAGAGGGAGAAGAGTGGGAGGCAGCAGGGAGCTAGCAGGGAGTGCACGGAGACTACTCAGAGGTGTTGAGCTGCGAGAGAGCCCGACCAAGAGCCCGATTCTCTTCCTCCAGTCTCAGGTAATCCTCGTCTGCTAAATCCAAGTCCTACGCAAACAGACACAAGCCATATATATATATATATACAATTATACATACATAGATATATACACATAGTCACACATATATATACATATGTGTATTATATATGTTTACATGGAACAGAGTTAAATAATGAATCGGGAGCTGAACCTGAGGCAATCCGAGATTAGACTGCAGCTCATATTTGCAACGACCTCATACGAGCATTTTAAAGCAACTGAAGGAGCCTAGTGCGAAACTCACACGACAGATAATCATATTTTATTTAGATTAATCGAGATATTATTTACATGATATATAACTTATATATATATATATCGTATAGGCCACTATTTAACTGCTCGCTCATCTAATTTATAATTCATAGTATTCTTATTATGTTAATAATTTAATATTTCAAGTACATGTATGTATAAGCTACATAATTTGGACTCGATGATCGGATCCTCAAATTTTATAGCAACGCAAACGTCGTCTTAATCGAGTGATAAAACCGAACCATATAACTTTCCGCCTAAAGTTGTATTACTGCAACTTCCCTCTAAAGTCTAAACATTTCCTTTTACATTTTTTTAGTTGTGTTTTAGAGTTTTTCACATTGTTGTACTGGTTAACAGCAACATTATTCTGTTTTGCATTTCTGTTGATAAACGTCGCTAACTGCACGCCCGTCCTGTATGATGTTGGTATATTTACTACGATGTTCTGTTGTTAAATCCGAATTGTGATAGAACTGCTTTGGTGAATATAAGCCGCAGAAACGAGTCCAAATAATCAGCGAAACTTGTCCTCTGTGACTACAAACACTTGGTCTCCAATTGATCTAGATGCAGACACGTACGATGTACGTACGGACAATGGATGCACGATTAGAGGACTTTCTGAATACACTCGCAGTCCATTATATTAGACGCTGCATCGTGCAGTGTAAGAGCGCTGGAGCTGCTCGCAGCTGAGCGCAATTGGGGTGGGCCACTGTGGGGGTCGCCTGCGTCGTTTGGCTCACGATGAGAAGTCCTCTTTTTGCGAATCACGACTTTCAGTTGCTATGGTAAGCCCCGGATTTCTAAACAGGCAACTAGTGCATTAAACTCAGGGAACTATTATTACATCACCAGGACCGCGTCAGGTTGGATGGATTGGTCAGAGATATAATAATATACTGATGCATAATTATGTAGGCTAGACTTCAAATGTGTAAGATTCCGATGTGGGGGCAAAGGCACCAGGTACTTGTCAAGCATCTTCACTGGTGTTGGATTGTAAGAAGTAGAAGACGAGCTTGCACTGTCGCTCGTCATCTCCAAACCGACGTCTGTCGATCGATGTCCGAAAAGTAAGAGAGAGAACTGAAGTAAGAGATCGGATATGGACGCGTATTAAATGTGTTCGATGCATTGAGCAGGGGTAGAAAAAACCAAGATTTTTGGAAAATATTTTTGAGTTTTTGGTTTTTTTTTGTGTTTTTTTATTTTATTTTCCGATATCGGGTGACGTTAAGAAAAAAACTCCAACTCAGATTAATTCAATTGAGATTTCAGACTGATAGCACAGAATATATGTGCTGATAGACACAAACTGATTGATAGCTGTTGATTTTATTACAATAATAAGTCATCTCCTGGATTTTAGGCCATTTAAGTATTGTTAATAAATAATTCTAAAAATAGAAATTAAAAACCAAAGTCTCTTGATTTCTTTGGTCTTTTTAGAAAACCAAACCAAAAATCCAAGAAACCAACATTTTGCCACCTCTGCTGCATAGCCTAGGGCTTTTTGAAGAGATCCTTTATAGCCAGCTAAACAGGAAGACTATAAACATATCCGTATTTAATCAATCTCTGTTTCAGACGCTGTGATTACCTCATTCAGAGTCGCCACATGTAATTCAAGGTCGCGGATCTTGGAATCTTTTTCGGACAAGAATTGCTTCATCACAGCATTTTCCCTCTTTTCACATTCCAGAAGCTGATATAAATCAACAAAATTAGACCGAAAGTGGAAGGCATACTATGAAGACCTATTAAAGAATCTATTACAAAAATTAATTTTCCAGAGGCAAGATATGCAAATGAGGAGGAAGAGGAGGAGGTCTCTTAGCTTAGAGGACGTCAGATGGATGGAGCTGCACCGATTGATTCCATACTAATGCCAAGGAGTTATTGCGTTCAAGATAGACGTCACTCCAGGGCATGCGGTGCACTGAATTTATTAGAGGCATACAGAGCCTCATTCAGTCAATCATCTCCTACTAATTCATTCTCAATAGCATGAATCATGCAATAAGTTAGGCACTTCCGAATGATGCGAATCACGTGTCTTCCTCGACTGCATGAATGTCTACAGAATCAGTCATCTAAGTATATCTGCCACCGAAAACGTAATATATATTATATATATATACATAACAATGTGTAATCATGACAAAGAACAGGAGAGTATAGGCCTATGTTATTTCATCGGATATCCCCCCCCCATCTTTTTAAAAGCAGCTTTTCATTTCAACAGGATTTGTACTCTTCAGAACGATTGAATGTAGATCTTCTCACCTTCTCTAATTCAGTGACACGAGCGGATATCACAGATTCCTCGTTCGACGATAGACGTGACCTGCTGCTGCCACCTGTTGAAGTGCCGACAAATGCTACTTCCGGTTTAGCAGGAATGAGAGGTCGAGCGCAGCCCCCTCCGCCTCCTCCTCCGCCCTTCAGGATACTTCGCTTCGCTTCGAAGGGTCTGGCGCACAGGTTCCTCGTATAGACGGAAGATGTTGCTGCTGCTGCTGCTGGGATGGGATGCGATTCAGTCACTGATGTTCTGGATGCTGATGTAGAGACAAGAGCGTCGTCGTCATGGATACGAAGGCTTTGGAAGTTCGTCTGACAAACAAACAGAGACGGATGACAGTTATGAAGCAACGACGGATTGAGTGGGGAATGGGGGTCGACTGCAATCCACCAACTGTCGCTGCTCAATTCTGAGCCTATATATATACACAACCATATCCGAATTAGAATCCGAGGTATGGACCATGAGGAAGAAAACTAGAGGTCTTCGATATGTGTATTATGTGGGCCAAGATGGAGAGCAATAGCCGCAGAGTGGAGCGCAGGACAAATTAAGAGATACGGCTCCACAAACGGTCAACAGTCAGAATCCAACGAAGCAGAAAGGTTGGTAAGAGACATAATTCTCTCCTATGTACTATAACTGAAAGAAGATTAGAAAGAAAAGACCCAGAATGTGTTAATGGATGGTGACAGTTAAGGGGTAGAGCGTGCTGAAAGAGAGAGGAACCTGAATAATGTTGATGAAAGGCGACAATCAATCAAGCAATATTCGTTTATTACATTTGCAGGCTGACAAGAACGCAACTTGTTACAGAAATGACAACAATAGTTCAATAAATTCAGTTGGTGCTCAAAATACTAACGGTCTGCTCATAAATTGGACCAATTGTCTCGTATGCAAACCAATGTTTGGTTCAATATATGTTTGTCTTTATATAATAATCTTGATTATAAAATTACAATCGTCTTTAATGGGAAGATGATAATTATGGGAACGTGGGCGAAGCGCATAGCCACCGTAGTCCTCGTGAGGGAGGGGTATTTGATTCAGAACATGATACTCATTACACGGTAAAGCATCTCAAAGACGATCGTCTGCGACACGTTCCATTTCGGTAACACTTGGAGCGTCTCGATGCAGAGACCACTTCGTTTCATCCTGCCCAATAAATATTGCATATGGTCACGTTCGTTAGCATTTGTATAGCCCCACCATGCAGGCTGGTGAGGCGTACATCAGATGCGCGACTGTCGTCATTTTTGCTACTTCTTGCAGAGTTTCTGTCGGCTTGTTGAAAGTGTCTCATCGATATGACAGAACATCCAAAGATCCGATCTTAGAGTAACGCCCAGAACACGGATGGAATCGACTCTCTACCGGTTTCAGGAACCAATTGAGGAATTAAGGAGCGATTAAAGTTCTTAAAGACATTGGCTGAACAAATCGACTAAGACGGGAAGAACCTGCAATCCCTGAATCACATGCAGGTCATAAACTAATCCCACAGAACTACTGGAAGATTTGCATTACTGACTGAAATACGTTTGTTTTGGAACGCCTTCAATCAAAGACGTGACATTTACATGTACATGCATGCACAAAAATTGTGCGGTTGGCCTATCTCTTAATGTAGGACAATGCCCATTTGTAGTGTAGAGACTTTATTATAGATATATGCCTGACAGGTGAATCCGTGTGCAGACTTGTCAAGGTCAAGAGGTAAAATGCTCCTCGGGTGAAGTTTCAAGCCATGGATATAATAGTACTAATTGTTGAGTAGATCATTTACAGGCTGGGAAAAGACACCTGCGGAACATAAAGAAATATAACAGAGATAGAGAGAAGGAAAGAAAGACAGAAAGGGTACTTATAGAGAGATACAGGCAGACAGAGACAAACAAAGAGAATCACTTGGTCTGCAGCAGGCTTTGACTGGTGATGTGCTCCATTGTGACTTGGGATCGGCTGCTGAGACTGCGTTGTCATGGCATCGTCCGTTGATTGGCTGTCGTTCAGCTGCGGAAGATGATGATGATCGAGATGTGCGTCTGGCGTCGCAGCTGCTGAAGCTGCTATTGTCATGGCGACTACGGATGTTTCATTGAACGATGTGTTACGTCCTGTCTCCTCATCCACCTTGTAATGCAACAATAACATCACAGGTGTCTATCATCTATAGTTACGACGTAATGTATGGAAATTTAGGACATAAGCTATAGAACATAGGAACCAGTTGTGAAGTCCTTATGTGCAAGGCCTACTGCAAGAATTACGATAGACATTACGAAATGTAATCCAATTTTCAGAGTAATACAGCAGAACGTATATGCACTGTCATTTACAATATGCTGATTGGACACAACATATATTAAACGCAACATGTTAAACGCCATGCAAGTCAAGCTCTTATTGTATACCAGAGTCGCTGTTGAGCAGCAGCAGAATGAGAAATTAGAAACAGAAATTGAGAATAGAGCACAGCAGAGTCATTACACATCGCTTGATTGTCCGACAGATTGCAGCAGGTGTACATCACAGCTGCAAGAGAAGTCAACAGGTGGCACAACGCTCTGCCATATACTCCATAATAATACTTATGTAGACGACGGGGTTTATGTGCAGTTGATACACATCGAAGATTGCGGAATGTGTGCTTTTAAACCCCCCCGTCCCTAACGACGAAACCGGATTTCGCTCCATGTAGTCCTATACTCTTCGCGAATGGGATTGCACAGAATGGCCTTCTGTGTGTGATCAGAGAAGCTCTTGTTATAGATGGCGCGTTACTCGGTAGGATGTGTCACGTCGATATGACATCACGGACACTTGACAGAAAGCACCATTCGGTGAATCGGTCTATTTTGGAGTTTTATCGCTTTCGGAGAGTCGGGATTCGATGATTCGTGTAGAATCGACACCATTCCGTTGGAGGGAGAGGGGCAGTCAGAGACAGGACTCTATTCTATCAAGGCTTATCGGCTACAGACTATTATACAGTTTATATAAATAGCAGTGGCAATGTTCTTGCAACAGCACCACAGAGAGAGAAAGAGAGTGAGAGAAAGCGCGAAAGAAACAGAGAAAGACAGAAAGAAAGAGAGAAAAGAGAGAGGAAGTGAGAGAAACAGATAGAGAGTGAGACTGTGAGAGAGAGACAGAGTGTGTGTGAGAGATAGGAAGACAGACTCTGGTGACTGCGACACTTAGCCTATAGTACCTCGTGTCCGGCGAGTGATGCCACTCCTGTGCTCCTTCTCTTCTCCCTCAGTCTCCTCTTGTCCTTCGCTGAGGTGTTCTTCATCTGCTTCATCTGACCCTTCGTAGTCCCACCCACCCCGACCCCCCCAGTCGTCGTCGTAGCCGGGAGTGGCGCCGCTACATCCTTCTCTTCGCTGATGACTAGTAAGTCCACTTCGTCGTCGTCTTCAGCGATGGTCTTCGAACAGCAACGGTCATCGCCTGATGTGACGGATGATGGCTGACCTGCACTAGGCCTACTGCTGCTGCTGCTGCTGTTGCTTGGCGTCGTTGGCTTCCATCCTCTCCCGCTGTAGCTGTACATCTCGCCTGTTGCAGAATAGTTCTAAAAGTAGAATGCCAGATTACGGAGAGTAATATACGAATCGATCTGATGCACGATATGTATAGTCTGATTTAAGAGCTGCTCTTTCTCAGCAAACCATTCAAATTGTAAGCTCTGTAGGTACAAAGACAACCGTCTTACGTTCAAAACAGCTACACACAATTAGGCCCAGGGTCGGGAAAAACAAGATTTTTGGAAAATGAAAAGTTGGGATTTTTTATATTTTCTTGGTTTTAAAATTTTCCTATTTCGGATGCCGTTAAGAAAATAACTTCAACTCAGACAAAGGCCTAATTCAGTTGAGATTTCAGACGGACAGACATAAAATGATTGAATGTAGTTGAGTTTATTACATTCAAATTATTGAATTAATGCTAATAGAAATAATTATAAAAATTTAAATTAAGAAACCCAAAAAACAAACTTTCTTGGTTTTTAGATTTTCTGTGTATTATTTAAACAATAAACAAAAGAACAAACAACAAACACTTTTGCACCTCTAGCATATTATGCCCTATGTCCAATGAGCAGTACATAGTAGATACTGATGTGTGTTCATTCAGTCAGATTCAATACAGTTATTATGACAGAACTCCTCCCGTTAAAGCAATCTATGGAGGAGTTTTCCGTGTTCTGCAGAGTGCTTGCCGTCAACCATGCATTTGCAGAGCATCAGAATCATCCCCCGCTATAAGTACATTCCAATCATAATCATGACCTTATCCCTGAACGCCACATTGTAGCTCTGTCCGTTATTGTGTCAGGTCAGACTATATCATGGGAGTAGGGACTAGCAGAGAATTGGTGTTATGGGAATTGTAGATGGGGGTCATGACGGTGATCATCGTCGTGTGTATGTGGCCATCTGAGCAATCAATAGCAAACAGCACCATTCACCAATAGGACGAAGATGTGGTAATCCTAATCGTAATCTCAACACTTCTAAAGCGCTCTGTAAAGCTAAGCGCTGGGCACCAGCTAATTCACGAGCGCTGCGTAAAGTCAAAAGAGTGGTCAATGAGAAAAGTCCGTGGTGGTCCGAGGTCGAGTTCCACGAGGTCAGAGCAGGGGCAATACTATCTGTCAGAATTCTTGGGTGTCCTTTTGGGAGGTCATTCGCAAGCAATAACGCATGCGAGGTTCACCTGCTGCATCTGGCATTGATGTCAAGCCCGAATTAGATACGATCTTACTCCATGATGGAATACGAGCTTTACCAGCATGACGTATATTTGCTTCTGTTGTAGATCCTTATGCCAGCGAGTGTGAGTTACGTGTCTGTCAGGTGTGCAGAGGATTCAAGGTTCAGGAACCCACGACCTACAGGGGTCACCAGAGACGCCAGATAATCTTGGTAAGATCTGAAGACCTTACAGGGTCAAATAGGGAGCCAGCATGATGGATACTCTGCACCCGGACCGTCCAAACCTCTAAGGTTAGCGCGGCCTCGTCTGTTAAAGTCCTAATCTTCCTAAGTCTTCTCTCGTATCCCTCTCGATTCTCTCTACTTATGACCAATATTGATCCGGAAGACTTCACGAGAAACAATAAAGTCTCACAGGTGGCATCGACTGATTTAGTTATCGCAAAGTAAAGCAACTCTCTACCTGTGTCGATCGGTCGGCATCCGTGCTACATATTATGTTGGCAGAAGAAATGCTTACTACGAGAATCTCGGAATAGGAATTACGAGTGACATACCTTGAGGCTTGACAACAACAACAGACCTAGGAGAGCGAGATGTCAAATGGTCAGCGACGGTCGTCAATGTCTGGCTGTGTCTCACCTGCAGAGCCTCGCATACGTCGCAGGCACATAGCGAGACATAGCAGTGGTCCGAAAAGAATGTGAGAGAGCCGACCCTTCCATTCCCCTCCTCCTTCCCCTCCTCCTCCTCCTCCTGAGACTCATTCTCTCCCTTAGAGTCCAATCCACTGAACAATGCTATTAGAGCCACTCAAGCGAGCATGCCTTGTGCACGACGCATGTGCATTGGAAAGTGTACGACGCCAGAGTATAATATAGGCTGCTACTTCATCGCACCAACCCTCGCTTCGCCTACGTACACACACACAGCGTGATACACAAGAGATCTTGGTGATCTGATATCAGTCCCCTCGCGTACATACGTTAGTAGCTGTACACAACAGCTGCTGCTGTACACCTAAATGTTCTAACCTGCTATGTAAGTCGCTGGTCACGAGACAAAGCCACGAATGGCATCCCGTCCCTTCCCTTTGACGACCCCATAGCAGGCATATAGAGGGGAAGGGAGAATGGTCAGACCTGGATTCCTGTTGGAGGCTTTTGTGCACCTGCATAAAGTAAAGAGTCACTGCATTATATTCTCTGTTTTTCTTTCAGATCAATGATTATTTTAGACCTACCGCAATGAACAGATTGGTTGCGATGAGGTGGACTTGCATATAGTTGGCATACCTAGACTTACGTGTCTGTATGTAACTAGATATGCATGTAAATTATCTGTGTTGTAAAGAATTATCTATGTATGATGCATTTATACATGTATTACGTATGCTTGTATGCATGTATGTATGCATGTATGACGTGTAGAGAGAATTACAAATGCCTACTTTATGATAAGTGTGATATGGTTGCCTGGTTTTCACCACCTGTAAAGCCAATTGGTTATCTCTCAGTGGTCGTAAAATAATTGGACTTCGGTCGATCGCAAAACACTCTTTCGTTGGGCCGCAGCAGAGGGACCTAGAACAGTAGAACAGCCCACAGCGAGTCTTTGTCGCCCATCGTGGGGCGGGAGTGTCTGTTTAATGATCGTGTGTGGAATGCGTTGGTTTCTAATCGGAGTGTGGTGAGTCATTCGTTGACGTTAGAATGTTTCGTCATTTGCCTTCCCACGCAGATGACCGCAGTTCAAAAGTAACGAGGGACCTCATCCAAGCGACTCTTAACTGCTGGGAAGTCCTAAGAAACTCCACTCTGCAATGTACTCTTCACAAGCCTTCGTTCATTCGTTCATTCATTCAGTCGAAGATTCGTGTAGCTCCACTGTCTATAGTCGCTTCATCCGACGGACCATGCGTTCCAGGCTGATCCTGTTCCCTCCTAAGGAGTGACTCCATGTGCACCAAGTAGAACTCCCGGAAAGCGTTGAAAACTAATAAGGAAAAATATTGGTATCGCGAAAGAGCACCGGGTTCTCCACTCTGCTGCGCGTCATTTAGATTGCATCCCTAAAATAGCCCTTGGCTTGGCTTTTACAGAGGCCTACGTGATACACTACTACGTCTTCCAAGTTCAAACCTGCACTGTGAGTCAGCGAGAATGTCCGTAAGTTGTAACGTCTACAGACAGGAACTTTGTATACAATATACATATAATCACGGCCAGTGCATTTATAGTGGCAGTCGGAACTGAAGGCAAAGGACAGAGGCACGCGACCATATTATAATACACGACAGCAGCTAGGCGCTTATGCACACTTTATGCATGCTATATTACGGAGTTGTGCAGGTAGAATTCAATTTATGCGAACGTTAACCGTGAAGCAGGAACACATATTAATATGACTGTTTTGCAGGTGGATGTAGGACACGATGAAGAGCCTACTTATACTACGCCAGCCAGCAGCAGACCTGTATGATAACCTATGACTGCGACCGTCATATACAGGCTAGGCCATGTCGTCTCGCGTTGTAGTGAGAGAGATATCTAATGGTATCGGAGATGGGCCGTATGCGCCCTTCTGCGTCCAAGGCAAGCTTATTATAAGACAAATTAGAAAAACAACTGCACTTAATTGCATAATAATAAGAAGACGATGCCTGCAGACCCTCCAGGCATGGCTTCTGCTCCTAATATAATTCTATGAAATCCAGATAAATCATTTATACCTCGTGTATAAATAGTAATACTACTAATAATAATCCTAACTGGTCCAGAACCAAATCTATCTCCGGATAATTTTTGGCCTCCTGTGGGTAAAAAATAGTATATTAGTGCGACTTTAATTAAAATGACCGTCAAAGAACGCAGCCCACCAAACGACAGGCAAAAAGTCTACTATGCGAAATTATGAGAAACTCTGTCTGTCTGTCTGGCAGAGATTACTATTTCCTCTTTGTAATTGGACAACGTGCTTGAACAGCCTGAATAACTAACCTTTCATCTTGAATCTAGGTCTGTTTAGGCCCAAGGTTTGGTTTAGGCCTCTACTGTGGCCATGGTTGAATAAACCCGAGCAAATTTTTGTCTCCGACGATAAAGGCCATTGATGACATACACCGTCGTTAAACAAACATTCTCAAGAAGAGGGGAGGGGCGGCCATTGTATTGTGCCTCATGAGTCGTCCACTGATAACGGGTCGTGATGGCTGAGACCCGCATTTACAGCTGGCTCCACGATTCCCCTCTTAGCCCTCTACCGAACACTTGGCATCCATTTAGGAAACAATTCAGGAGACATTATTATGAGTCTGCAGATGGATGAAGGGTGTGACGCCCAACCAGGGTCCACGCTGTTCCGAATGGCGCTGGACCATGGACGCCTGCTATACCCGAGGTCCATGGCTGGACCTACTACGTCATGTAAGGTGCATCTTTAACTCCTCTGACCCAGTGACCCGAGAACTAATTAGCTGAAGAAATACGCAGTGCTATGGTTCACATGGGTAGAGACCTGATGTTGTAGCCGACCCATGCAGGGAAGTTAAGTAATAACATTATAATGTGAATACGACGTATCTGTCCATCTAACGAATAAGATAAACCATGAACGTCTGTTTATATAAGGGCTTTCTATACCCGGGGTCCATGGATAAACGCATCATAATAATAGCTGATCGGACTATAGATACGGTATGCAGCACTGCCCCTCTATGTCTAATTATGTATATCAATCCTGCTTCCTCTACTTCTCCCTCTCCCAATAAAGAATCACTATTTAGTCAGGGATTGTGCGTGTGCATGAATTATGTCGGTGTATTTCAAACCATGGAATTTCCATAGTTTGAATCTCTCTCTCCGTTCGTACGGTTGGTCAACGAGTGGGGCTATCTCTCTCTCT